>VZRE01002157.1:68922-92627 GCA_013396775.1 Cephalopterus ornatus
GGAAAGGCTGAGGGAGCTGGGCCTGTTCAGCCTTGAGAAGAGGCGGCTGGGAGGGGACATCAATTATACATATATACACACATATACGTGTATAAATATCTAAAGGTGGAGTACCAGGAAGATGGATCCAGGCTCTGCTCGGTGGCGCCGAGCAATAGGACACGAGGCAACGGGCAGAAACTGATGCACGGGAAGTTCCACCTTAACAGGAGGAAGAACTTCTTCACTGAGCGGGTGACCGAACAGATTGCCCAGAGCTTGTGGAGTCTCCTCACTGGAGATACTCCAGAACCGTCTGGACACAATCCTGTGTGCTCTGGGATGACCCTGCCTGAGCAGGGAGGTGGGACCACTGTGGGCCCTTCCAGCCCGATCCATTCCGTGACTCTGTCACTGCGCGGGGATTAGCCGTGGAAAGCGGGATCTCGGCGGGCGCTCCGAGGGGATGCGGCCGCAGCGCGGCTGTGCCGGGAGCGGGATCGGTGCCTGAACCTGCCAAAAAACGCCTCTCCTTCAGTTCCTCCCTCGTGTGGCTGCCGAGGGAAAGGCCGAGCCGGCGGTTCCCGGCGCCGCCGTTCTCCCCGCGGCCGCCGGGCGTCAGCCCAGCCCCGCGTGTGTCCCAGCTGAGCTGGCTGCGGCTTTCCCCCTCCTGGCCAGGCACCGGGAGAAGGGGTTTGGCGCGGTAATAAAAGGGAAAGCGCTCCCCACAGCTCCAGCAGCACCGCCGGGGCCGGTGATGGATGCCCTCCGCTCCTGGCCGCCTCTTCCTCCGGGGACTTCTCAGGCATCTCCTGTCCGCAGTTTTAAGCACATTAGGCTGTTAATGGAGTTCGGGCATAATAACAGTGTCTCGATCAGTGCCCGGCAGGCAGCGATTCACATTCTTCTTCAGTTGTTATTTAAAAACAACAGGGTGTCTTGGTTACAAGGTAATTATGGCAGTCAGTGCAAAACGCTCTTCGAAAATTCATCTCTGCAGGAGAGGCAGGATTGATTTATCTTGTAATCCTGCCCCTCCACCATCATTATTTAATTAAAAAAAATCAAACAAGATAATGCAAAACCTACTAAAGAGCGAAACACATTCTTGAAAGGGGCGTTTCTATGCCATTTCAGTGTTGGCAGCAGGGAAGAAAGTGTGGAGAGTATGATTAAAAACTTGATCTTAACTCTTTTTCTAAGTAGCTATTTCTGTGAGGCAGGGCCACGTACCTGCCCCTCACGGCAGCAGCAGGAGCACTCTGCAGTAGCAGCTTTTACACAGTGGTGGATCCAAAGGATTTGCATGCTGCCATTGACCGTGAAAGAGGTTCCTGAAGAATTCAGTCTGGTTAAGGTGAAACCACAGCACTGAAACTGCAAAAGGAAGGGCCCAGCAACTAAGCAAAGGCAGAGGTAAAAGCGTTTCAGACTTCTGTTTCTAGTGCTTGGCGTCTGCAATTTGGAAAACAACATTCCTTTTTGGGAACTACAAGTCCCAAAGTGCACTGTGGGAAGAACGTACCTCGTACCAGCCAGTGCCCAGCACAAATTCCCAAATATGGATAAGGAATCAATTTTGAAAAAGACTCACACTGGCTGGATGCTCCTCACTGAGACTCAGAAAAGGAGTGAGACAGCACAAAACCAAGGTAAGTGTGAGATATGCAAAGCTGCTGTTCAAGAGTTTCTTTCATCGGGAGCAGCCAAGAATGTTCTGTCCCTTAGAAGGGTAGCACTGCAATGCTGTGGTGATGTTGGATTTAGGTGCTGTAGTCATGGAGGCGACTTATGGAACGGGACTGTTGTTTCAGGT
The DNA here is from genome assembly GCA_013396775.1 of Cephalopterus ornatus. Lineage (NCBI taxonomy): Eukaryota > Metazoa > Chordata > Aves > Passeriformes > Cotingidae > Cephalopterus > Cephalopterus ornatus. The sequence goes on from VZRE01002157.1 coordinate 70,718, forward strand.
GGGAGAGTGAGCAGCAAGAGCAGCTGTGCTGCCGAGTGAGTCAGATCCTGTTTCCCTGCAGATGCTCCTTATTAATAAAGACCTATGGAAAGATAGCGAGTTGCAACACTGATGCAGTTATTTTACAGGCCAGGAAGGGTCAGGGAGAGGTAGGAGTAGCTCTGAACGGCAGCTCTATATGAGTTGCGGTGTGTGGTTGTTTAAGAAGCCAAAGTGGACAAGCAGCCTTATAATAACAATAATTATAGGTTAAATTTAATTTCTCTGTAAGGTATGGTAGAATGTTTTTGTACTTCACCCCTTTTCCTAGAGGGGACAGTGTGGTGCCTTGAAGGCCAAACCTCTTGCAGCTCTCTGACCTGCATATAACAGTAACTCAGTAACAGGATTGTTTAACTTCGGGCCAGGAGCAATTACCTGTTTTACCGGCAACTTGTTAACAAGCAAAATGAAATCATTCTGAAATATAACCATCTTAGCGGAGACGAGACATGCTCGAGCTCCATTCTCAGGCACACATGAAGCCTTGGACGTTGACCTGGTCGCAGGCACTGCCAGCTCCTGCCTCTGTTTCTCTCCCTGGCAGTCAGGCTTATTCCTAGTGCAGCTCAAATGCAGTGTGTGGACACTCTTGTGCTGGGTGACGTCAAGCTCAGCTGGTCAGCCTGATCCATCCTCCCAGCACCCTCCTCCTACTATGTAGGGTCATGGAGCAGCAGAGTCGGCACAGTACAGTGCTGCAGATGTAGGAGGTGCAGTCCAGCCCTGGAGAGGAGCCTGAGACTGTTTGGGCTGGTGAACCAAACTGTCACATGGATACTCATCACCAAATAAGAATGATGCTGTTTTTCCATCTTTCCTTAAATGTGAGCAGCTTAAACTGTTTTTAAAAGCTGAAAGAGTCCCTCTTGTACTTGAATTAGCCTACATAGCAGGGCACAGCCGCACGAAAACTGGAGGAAAGCAGCGTGTTTGCCTGTGCTCCTAGATAACAATTTCTGGAGACCAGAAAAGCTAAAGTCAAGCAAATTTGCTGTCAGTGACAGGTAGTGTGAGGGATTATCACAGTGGATTTTGTGTCCCAGGTGGGATGTCAATGCCCAGCTCATCGCCTTTTGTCTGAAATCAAGAAGGTTTTTTCCTGCAGCCATCCTGATTTTGTATAGAAAAAGAAAAGTGAGTTTCAGAGTGGCCTTGTTTGTGTCTGCATCATCTGTGGATTTACTGGTTCCCCTCCTCCCTCTCCTGCCAGGCAGTTTGAGAAGAGTTTAGTTACAAGCACCTGTAACAAGGCCTCTTGAGGTAAATCGCCTCAACTATTAATCCAGATCTGACTGGCACACGGTCACAGGGCCAGAGGGCTGGCAATCAGTCTTTTCCTGTGGTCTCTTCTGTGTCAGTAGGCTGTTAATAGGAGATTAGCAGCATTAGGGAGACTTTGAGCTAGAAATGGTGAGGCCCTAAGATTTGATTTGAAGAGAAAGAAACCCTCCTACACCCATGTAAAAACAAACAGAAGAGCTGGAAATTTTAAAAGGCATTATAAACACAACTGAGGAAAGGATAGTTTATAAGAAAGATGTGGAGCTCTGTAGTACACTGTAGCTTATCAGCAACACTTTAATAAAGCAATGAGGACCATGGAGACCTCAGGTCCCAGCATGCAGCACTCTGTCCTTACCACCACGTGCTTTTGTTTGGGTCTGGCGAGACTATGACGTGCTGGAATCTGTAATTTGTTTGTAATTTCCATCAGCAGTAAATCCCTATTAAATATTAAGCTAGCTGGCTGCAGATCCCTTCAATTAGCCCAGATTCAGGGCTTCCCTAGCTCCTGGCAGGCGGTCCTCCGAGCCCTGGCTTGGGTGAAGGTGAAGGCTTTGAGGCTGTGCTTTGAACAGATGGTGATGCTCCGCTTTCTTATCTCGCCGAGCACGGTGGCACAGCATCAAACCTATTTTTTGTTTCAAAAGTAGAACTAGTAAGAGGCAACTCACCTCATTTTGAGCCCACCTGCTGATGTTCCTAGTTATTGTCTTTAAAAGCAGTGGTCTCTTATTTTGGCCATATGCAAACCCATATAAACAACAGGTGACGACAGTACCAGGCAGAAAAGACAACTACAGGGGTAGTCACAGCCACAGTCCAGCTGTGGGAGTATCACATACCATAAAAGTATGAGCAAATCTGTTTTAACCTCCATCACAAACACTGCATAAGCTGTAAACACTGGAAACTGGGAAACTGAAAAGTTGTGTTCATGACTTGTAGAAACTTGAGTTTTACTCAGATAATGACAAAATCTTTCTGAAACAAAGGGCAATTTTAAGTTGATTAAGTCTCTTTGCTCCATAATCAAATAAAATCCCAGCCTTGGCAAGGCAGCTGTCAAAGAATAGCAGCAGTTACTTTTGATTTGATTGTTACTGTTATAATAGTCATAATTAGTGCTGGGTGGGGCATTTCATAGCTGTAAGGTGACCCATTTGGTTACAGGCCTAAGGCATCTTCTTTTCTACAGCTAGCTATTATCTATGAGAAAATACTAAAGCCTGTCATCACTGTAGGTCTATTCCATCCTGTTTGCCTAGCACAGCATTTCTTTGCTCACTGCTTTAGAGTCACAACCCCTCTAACCGTTAATACCTCTTCTCAAGGCCCAGCTTGCCAAAATCAAATGTCACCCATTAGTATCTCTCTTTCCTTGTTTTAAAAAGCAAACCTGGTGCTCTCACGGCTGGGAGAAGGGCTTGTTAGTGTGAATCCTGGAAGTGTTTGTGCCAGAGGGCAAACGAGGCAACTGGAGAAAAAGTTTTTTCTTGTTTTGCACTTCCTAACATCTCAGTACTTCTTTTCCCAGTGTCTGTCAATCATCTGTCGCTCATTTTGAATGCACATTTACTGTGGTCTATGTTAATTACCCCTACAAACAGGGGATGCTGCTTCTGCCTTCCACATCTTGAATCCGAAGTCACAGAATGTGTTACAGAAGTTAACAAACTCATTTGCACCTCAGGCTGCTGGTCCTAGCTCTCATCTGGTCAGGTCTTGAGACGCTCACAGAAGTTGTGATGGGGGGTAGTTTTAGGAAAGCCAGCAGAGCGGCAGAGTTGTGTGGTAGCACTTGAGCCCCCGTAGAAGATCCACTGGGGTTGTGCTTGCTGATGCAAGCTTTGTGTCTTATGTTTCGTGGTGAGCATCCCCCACATGGCCCCCTGGCAGGTGGAATGTGGTGGGGCAGGACTCCTGCACTTGCTGTTTTTGCTCCTGAACTTGATACAGTAATTAACAGGCTATTGTGCTTTTTTAATTATTATTAATTTCCATGTGAACTTTTCTATGTAGTCAAGGAATGTTCAGCACCTTTCTCTTGGGAGACTTTCTTGTCTCCTTTTGAAGATCTGTGTGCTGTTTTAGGGTCTTATTGGTTTGAGAGGTATGCTTACAGTATGTGTAAGATTAATGTGTCAAGCAGTGTATCAGCCCTCATTTCCCTGACGAGCTGATGTTCTTTTTCCCTCTGTACCTCCCATACTTGCTGCTCCTTCTCATCTTTCTTGGCAATACCAGATGCAGACAAAGGTAGGATTAGGTGTCTAATTAGTTTATATAGCCTTAGACATACATGTTTACTTCTTGGCACTGGGGGAAGGGCAACCCAAGAGGAATCTAACCCTTGTCTCTCAGTGAGGTTTTCAGCTTTGAGAGCAGCCTAAGCTCGGGTAGACTCAACAGGCAGGCCAAAATTTTCTAGACACATTTTCGTTCCAGATGCCTGTTCATGGAGGAAGTTGAAAACCCAGTCTGTATTACCAAATGTGAAATAATTTCTCATGTAAAGCTAGATCCAAAAAGTTTATTTCCAAAAAATGACTCAGTGTAGACAGCCTGAAAGAACTTGCTTGCAACATCACAGAAAAGCTACTAAACCGTAATTAATATATTTTGGAACTCTACCATAGATGGTCGAGTTGTATTTAAAATATTTTTCGTTTATCGGAGTGAACTTTAGGCTGTGACTCTCCTGTCTCCCACTGCCATCATCCTTCAGTAGAGCTACCCAGGAGAATTCAGCACTGCATTCACACAGTAACTTACTCTCACCCTGGCTCAACACTGGCTCCTCTGGAGAGCAGTAACACCACGGCTGGTGTTGGTGCTTGGCAGCCCCTGCACTGCGAAGGCAGCGGCCGCTTTTAAACCACCACTGAGAAGGGTTTGCACAGAGGTGGTTTCCTGACTTTGCCCTGCAATGTTCGTGAGACCTTTTCCAGCATTTCCAGTATGAATGACCTGACGGTGGGCTTGAGGGTGTTGGGGAGCAGAGAGAGCAGGGGACAAGTCGTAGGCCAAGGGTGAGCGAGCCCAGGACAAGCAGTGCCCTCCCCGGCTGGGGCACAGTCGCACCCAGGGGACCCGAGCAGGGCGGGCAGTGCCAGGTGCGGCTAACAGGTTTCATCAGCCGTGCCAGGCAAGGTGAGGTGAGGAATTAGGTTCAGGGTCCATCCCCACAGTCCAGTCAGGAGCAGCAGATCACAGGATTTAAACATCCACCCCAGAGATGGAGACGAGGATGCAGGTTTGCAGAGCTGTGATGTAGCTCAGAATGGGGCTGAAATGGAGCCTCCCTCCCCACGATCTCTGGGCAGGAGGTGCAGGATGAGAGTTCCCAGTGAGGCTGGTCAGGGTATTTAAGGTCTAAGGCCACTGGTGAGGGGAGCCTGACAAGGACTTCTTAAGCTGCTGCAGGTGTTTCTAAGATGATTAAGAACTATATAATGTAGTCATTATACTAATTAATAGGCTTGCACAAGTGTCTTGATTTAGCTGAAAATTAAGTTTCCTGGATAGGGATATTTCAAGAATTAAAATTATCCCAAGTAATCCTGGATGTAAAGTTTATTGAGGTTTTTTTCTGTGTTTTTTTTTAATCTCTGAACATCAGCTTCTCCTTTCAAAAAACAGAGAAGATAATTGTCATTGTCTTTCCTACCTGACTCAAGGCTTATTGGTTTTGTAATTTCAGTTGTATATATGGAATGTTCTGATATATCTGAATGAAAATAAATGGACAAGTGTGAAGCAAAGGAGCAAGAGCGCACTGCACTATGCGCTAGCAAAATAAAATTACTCAAGAGCAAAAGTAATGGAAATGAGATTCATACATGAACTCTGACCAGACCTTCAAGAATGGAAAATGGGGTGGGTTCTGCCAGAGATTGGGAACTTAATTTTTGCATTCAGGGATAGACAGCAGCTGTCCTTATGTTTCTCATGAAATGTATTAGTGAGCAAGCACTAGAAGGGTGGTAGACAGGGGAAGATGAGAGGCTGGCTGGAATACAACCAAGTCATGAGGGTGCAGGTCACTGTAAACACAGCAAGGCTAAGTGAAATAAGGGCACGAGGAGGTCATGGTGAATTTGAAAGGGAGAGTGGATGCAGGGAGTGATGATAGCTCTGGAGACTGGAAACAAAACCTTAAATAGCTCAGATTTGTATTCAAGAACACTTTTCCATGCCAGGCCTCTGCATCCCTCTTTCTGTGTCAAATTAAGCAGCAGTTAACATTCCCAATGCATTGTGAGCTGCATGGAACAGTATGTCTATTCTGAGCTCCCCTTGCAAGACTGTCTCATTCCAAAAGGTGTGTTCAAAAGAAGAAATTAAATACTAGAAAGATAGTAGGATAATTTTAGGAGATAGAATCACTGCATGCTAAATCCTCAAAGGACCTGACTCTCTAAATAGTCTTAGCAGCGAAACATACTCTGTAAATCATTACCAAAAGTTAGGCTGAAAGCATTAAAACACTTCGTATAATAAGCATGTAGTTTCTGCCTTGATCTTCCAAGCCACTGTGGTTTCTTTTCCTAAGCTTGCTGTGATCAAAGCTGGTTCTCTGGTCTTGCTATTCATGTGACAGTTGAAGATTCAGACTGGTCAGAAATAGGACAATCACGGGACCAAATCTCCAGAGCTGCTTGAATCATAGGGTTAAAAGAGGACTGTGAAGTACTTAATAGGCTGCCTACACATTGCTCAGCAAGTCAGAGGTTAACAAAGGACCTTATTATTTGAAAAGATAATTGAGGCTGAAAACAAGTCAACCATCTCACAACTAAGCCGTGGAGATCATCGGTTCTTGTGAACAATAGCTGATGATGTTTGGGATTCAGTGAGTTAAGTGGTTAATCCTATACAGAAAGCTGCATCCATAATGGACTTTAAATAGGGGGAATCCACCCAATTTGACCCCTAGAGAATTGCTTCCTGCTGTTATGCTGATGGATATGTCTATAAATATCATGGTAGCCATCAGCAGATAAAATCTCGCAGAGCTGGAAAGCCTCTCCCTATTAAATGATACATTGATCTCCCTGAAACAGCAGGACTGTGGGGTAATAAGCCACTGAAACCAATCCCCCTGCTCTAGCAGCGTGACTGTAGCTAAAGAGAAGCAAGACCCATGTATTGTTTTTCTTCTTGATTTGGCGGGAAAAAAGTCAATATATATTGTCAAAATATAGTCAAAGTATAAACTATGTACTCCTTCCTTTTGCCTAGGCTTCTCCACCAGGCTGTTCCTTACATTCTGTATTGGTCACTCAGGCAGCACCTCACCAGCCTTTTGCTGCAGTTTGTTCCAAGTTTGGTCTTTGCTGTTTGAATCCATCAGAGAGAGCCGTCAGTCAGGACAGTTTTTGGGCAAAGCTGCCTGTGCAGTAGCAGAGAATGCTTCTGTTCATCCTCACCTATTTCTGTCACTTTTGCGAATTTAGTAAAAAGGGGTTCACCTTCCTGGGTTTTTTGTTTTTTTTTTTAACATTTTGTTTGTTTGTTTTCAAATATTATTTATGTAAAGCTAAAAATCTTAAGGTTTTTAAGTCTACTGTGTTATAATGCAGAGATTTAGAGATGCCAGTCACTATATCAAGTGGCTCTGATTTGTTTTCTGTACGTTCTTTTTCTGTGCTGTCCATTTGCTTCCCTTTGCTTTTCTTCCTCAGTTTTGTTCCCTGGCTCTTTTCTCCTCAAGTGCTGACTTACTGCAAATTCCATCATTTCTCAGAACTGAGGACTGTGACTGGCAGTTGTGCTTGGCAAACTCCTGGACATCACTTACCTGGAGAACTTGGAACAGGTGCCTTGCATGGCCTGGCTGGCAACTGGTGCTGTTAGCAGTCCTCTTCCAGAGTTAATAAGCACTAAGACAAGAAAGGTTAGAAGAAAGCAGAGCTTCACAGTCCCCCCAAACCCATGCCCATAGCTGTGTACAATGTTGGAATACAGAAGGAAAGGGGATTATGAGGACAGGATGATCAGGGTGCTTTCCTCTTCTTTCCCCTCTCTGCATGGACCTTTCTGCCTAGCCAAGAAAAAAAAAAAAAGGAACAGCGCAGGGACTTTATTTCTGGACTCGTCCATTCCTCCTTCATTGTCTTTGAACGTGAGAGAGTCTTTTGTTTCAGAGACTCCAGAAGGAGTTAAAGTAAGCTGGAACATGAGAGAAGGATCATGAGATTCACCAGCTCAGCCTGTCCCATTGGCACTCACAGTTGGGGCTGATGAGTTCAGTGACTCAAAGACATGGGCTGTCATTACCTCCAAAGAGCCAGTGTGCCAAGAGAAAATGATTCTGCTCCGTTTTTCAGCAGTATCAACAAAATTGTTTACCAAGTTCCAAATGGTTATATTTTTGGCATCCCTGCGGCCTGTTTTGGCCTGTTGAATGTTACTTATGAGTAAGGAGGAAAGAACTTGACTTGATACTCAATTATAAAGCAGAATTTCTATGGCTGACAGTTGAAGAAAAACAAAGGAAACCAAGTATTTTGTAAATCAACCTCACAGGATCTGCAGAGACAATACGGAGCCCGCTGGTTTGAATTGCAGGGGTATGCCCTGGTTTTTAAAGCCATGACTCTGGTCTCAAAACACTGCAACTTGAGACACCCAAATTCCCCACTTGTACACCTAGTTGTAACTGGCCTGCTCAGAGTCATACAAGACTGTGGAGAAGCTGGGAGGAGGGAGGGGTTTCTGTCACAGACAAGCCTCCACTTTGTCCTTGGAGGCCACGTTTACCATGACTCTGCTGTAATCTGTGCTCAGCCGCTGTGGCATCAGGAGAGCCCTGGTTAGGTAGGCTTCCTGAAGGAAAGGCAATATTGCAGATATTTCCAGGACTTGGGTGGAAAACTGGTCTCCTGTAGGGAGGAGCTGAACCGAACCTCGGTTTCTGCTGTCATGCTGCGTGAGGGGAGCCTCTGTCCTCACCACTGTGCAGACACACGCAGGGTTGAGGTGCTGCAGGGCTGGAGCCTTGGCCTGATGTCAAGGTAAAAATGCTATTAAGCAGATAACAGGGTGGAAGGTCTTGACTCATCCATGAAATCACATGTGACAGTGCCACAAGAGGTCCATGTTCTCAAAACAGCCACAGAAAGGTGGTGGTGCTGACTGCATGACTTGGGCTAGAAATAAGTAGCACTGGCCACTGCCTATGAAAGTGAATATGAAAAGGAATGGGAAGAGCCCAGAGGGCAACAGCAGGGACATAAATAGTAGCCTAATAAACAATTCATGCCAAGAATTTGTACAGTGCTTCACTTACTCAAAGTGCTGTGAAAACATTAGCTGATAAACCTGAATTAATCATTCAGGTAATTAAATGAAAGTGGAATGAAAATGGTTAGAGGAAGTTTGGAGTATGAAGGCTTCCTGAAATCATTAAATGATTTTGCCATCTTTGATGGAAGGAAGAATTTCTTCCTTTAGGGTTTAAATGTGCTCACAGGGTGGGTGTTACTACAGTTTTAATAACCACCTGCTTAATTCCATGGGATGGGAGATTACATGCAATACAGCCAAGAGTTTCTTGTTTGTTTGAGTAACTTTGGCAGTTTTATGGGTCTAAAAGAAGGAGAAATATCCCCAGCTCTGTTTCAGAGTGTGAATGATGACCAGCTTCAGGGGAAATCTTGATCCTTTGACTTCTCACCAGTAGGATGGGCTGGCAAATAGGGTACTATTACAGCATGACCTGTTGTTTTAACTTTAACAGGAGGGAAGGATGAAGATGTGCTGTCATTTGACGTACAGGAATCACTGAATGAGTGTGACAAAAGCTATTGAGAATGTTGCAAGTGATAGCTAATTTTTTTATGGATTAATTCATCCCCCTATACAGTAACAAAATAGGATTCTTTGGCAAAGAATCAGTGCAGCTTGATTCCTGGCTGTGGCATATTTAGGTTTGTGTTATCACCCACTGCCCACACTTGTGTTGCAGAAACTCCTGAGGGAACTTGTGAAAAGATGCGTTTTCAGTCAGCTGGCCTGAATCACTGCTTTGCTGATGAGCCCCTTAAGCTGCTGGAAACAGACCTGTTTCATGCCAGGCCAGTATAACCACAGACATGTAGACCTGATTTCCTAAATTCGAAGACTGACTTATTGCACTGCTTAATGTGGGTTTTCAATTTACCTGCAACCTAAGAACTCACTATCTTAGGGCAAGTACAATACAAACAGTTGGTGCTGCAGATTAAGCCAACAACCTTCAAGAAAGATCTGATTCTATGACTGCTAATTGCTCTGATACCTTTACTACCCTCCTTCAAAAAGACTACAAAAGTCTGTGTTTCCTTCTGACCTGGGATACTGTCACTGTAAGCAGTGAAAGCTATCTTCTTTTCTCTCTCTTTTCCTCTGTCTGGTTCCCCTGGGGACAGAAGATCCTGGCAGCTCGATCTACCCCAGGCGTTTGCCTTTTGTTTTCCTGTACTTTTCTCTTGGCACAATTCAGGAGTTTTCAGTGTTGTGCTTCCACAATCACATGCTAAAATATTTGCACAGCTGTCTGATGACAGAAAAGGGGAGAAATAGAAAATCCACTCTTCTGTTATTTGAAAACAAAACAAAACAAAAGAAACCCCCAAACAACCAGAGTTTAACATGAATTAATCATGTAAAATCTTCAATTTCCTCTGCTCTTGGGTAACAGACTCCTCGTTCACTTTGCCTGGTTCTCCCCATGTCCTTCACCTTCATGTACATATAAACCCACATTTTCATGCTTCTCATAAAACGCCTGTGGGTTCAGATGCCCAGGGGACTCCAGGTGCCCACCTGTGTGCACTCACTTCAGCCTGTTCCTGCTGTACAGAAATAGGACTAACTCCTACAGGCTATAATCAGGCATTCTTCAGGCAAATCTGTGACTGAAGTCAGTGGAAGTTTTGGCAGAAGGACCACAAAACTAATTACATTCCTCCCCCAAGTATATATACATATATATATATATATATAGGATGGTGATGAGAGATAAGAAAATACTGCCTAGAAAGAAAGTCCATTAATAAATGAGAAGTAGATGTGGGGAAGAACAGTTGATTGAATTATTTATAATGCTGTTATAAAATTGCTGAGTTGCTGAGCTTTCCAGAAACCCATCAATAACATGCATGACCATAGCAGCAGTTAATAGGAGTATAGACAAGTACGAACAAGGATCTCCATGAAAATCAAGTGTGGAAATACTGTGAAAAAAGCCTAGCATATCCAAATAATTTAGCACAGAATACATTCTGGTGTGGTGATAACATTACAATAGCCTTGAAAACTCGTTGTGAGTTAATTTTACCAGCAGTGCACCAGAGAATTTCAAGCAAAAACTGATCAAATGTGGGCCCATATTTTAAAAATAGAAAGACAGCACAGATTCTTCCTAACAAGCCTAACTACAGATCAGAGTGAAAAAAATTTAAATGTATGTTTAAAAAAACCTGGATAGTGATACTAAGAACAAAATGAACCTCAAGGTTTGAAAGAACCAATCTTTTTTTTTTGGTCAGAATTATCTAATTAGTAACTGATGATACTAGAGCAGATATACTGCATTAGTTCCTTTGGTGCAATGAGTGGAAGATTCAAATTGTCAAATCGTCTGTGGCTACAAGCAGGAAAAGTGGAGAGGCCAACAGTCTCTTTTTCAGCTTTGACATCTATAATTCACATGCATGGACTGCACTCCCACTACCAACAGTCTGCTCCCTTCCTACACACGTAAACACACACTCCCTGTCTTTATCCTGCTCTCAGACTACACACATCTCTGTCCAGTTTCTGCCCTTCACATCAGCCACCCTCTTCCCTTGGAAGCATGAACGCCTCCTCTGAACTAAGGCCTCAGTCAGAGTGTTTTTCACCCTGGTCCACCAAGTTTGGGTTAGTTTTTGTTGGGTTTTTTTTTAAGGCTTTCTTGCTGTCCTCAATCAGGAGCTCCAGACAAAGCCTTCCTTTCTGTGAGGGAACTTCAGAACCAGGAATGTGGTCTGGACATTTATGGACAAAGGAACATTCTGTTTCTGCTCCTGTTGTCTCCTAATCATTAGGAAGAACGACTGTGCTGTGTCTTTAGCATTCCAGCTCATTTTATGAAGCCTGTGTCCTCCTGTGGACATACATTTAGGGTAGCCTTCCTTTTGTTTGTGGCTGGGACTGAAGTGTCCAGGCACAGGGATGTGCTCTCTCTGTACTGGTCTGGATCCAGCAGACGGAATGTCATTTCCAGCCCGTTAGCCTCTGAAATGTTCTGTTTGTGAAATTAGCCTGATGAGGCGACTGATGAGAAATTGGTGCTTATTAGCTGCTGTCATTTTTATACCCTCTTCTGTAAGTAATGGTACGGCAGCCCTTGTGATCCCATTAAATAGCTCTGGCTGCGGGAAGATAAAGCTGCAAATGGAAAAGGCTTCTCGGTGCCGCAGGCCAAGCCCAGCCACCTCCTCTCCCCTTCCTTCCTCTGCTGCTTTCATACCCTCTGCTATCCCAGCACTATTCTCTTCTCAGGATTGTCTCCTTCAGGGGACAGCTTCATTTTGAATGGCTTCATGCAATCACACCCAGAGGCACCAAGTCTTTTCCACTAAGCCAAGCATAAAAATATCTGAGGGATGGGGCGGGGAAGGGAGTGTCAGCAAAACAGATATATTTAATTATATGTACCAACCAACATTTTCCCTGTGTAAGACTTAAGTGTGCAGCTCAGTTTCTGATCTTACTGCATTCCCATTTAAGATTATTGAAGAAGCAGCCACAAAATGCCTGTGATAACTGGAACTTTTATAACATGCCTTCATACGGTTTAGTAACCTCACATCTGTGTGGAACTGGATGCCCATAACTCTGAGTGTACTCATAACTAATTTTGAACAAGCCACTACACTAAGCCACCATGCAAGGAGGGAGGGGGTGTGTGGGTGCGTCTCTACGTGTCGGGGGATGGTGCTGTTAAATCCAGCATCTTTAATGTGCAGGCTCCAGACTTCCTGAGGCTGGGCCTAGATGGATTTTCCTACTTTGCAGGGATATTCTGCACTGCCAAGCCTAGTGGCATTGTCATGGCCATCATTGTATTCGGTGATGTTCTCCAAGTTCCACGTTTCAGAATTCTGTAAATGAAGGAGAAACGGATGTTTTTTTCTAAACCAAATTAATTTCTAGTCCTTGTAGTGTGTTGGAGAAAAGCTAGAAAACTCAGTCTGAAGGCAAAGACAAGTAAAAAGATGAGAACTATTATTGCTTTTAAAGCTTGAGATTCTTTTTAGCCCACTCAGAGTTTTTTAAATCTAGTTCAAGTCTTTTTAACCCTTCTGGCTGATACTGCTGCTGTGCACTAGTCCCATCTCTGCTGATTCAGAGGGCAAAAAAGTACTTAACCCCTTGTCATGATGTTTGGATTTTGGCATCTAGAGGCCTGTCCCTGCCTAACAAGTTGGGATGAGCCACTGTCATAGGGAGCTCAAACGAACTGAGTTGAAAGTGAGGGCAGGAAATTTAGTTAAGAAAGCAGATGTGTGCATTTTACTTGTGTATTTGTTTTTGTCCACACCACCTACACGCACACAAAGCTGTGTTTGTTACTGGCATCCTGAGAGAGGAAATCCATTACCTTAAAAGAAGCACTTGGCTTTAAGAGAGAATAATAAGGAAAGCAACAAAGAACCATTAGCAACATTTTCTAAAGAAGATGAGATAAATAGTCTGTCTCATAAACAAGTGGTATTATTTAACTATCCAAGGAGTTGCTTTCCCAAACAAGGCTGAATTGTTCATTGTCCAGGAAAATAACGCCTGCTTCTGCAGTCCTGGCTGCTTCTCTGACTACAGCCGAGGGTCTGTAGGTCTCTGCTGCTGTGGACTGTCCTGCCTACCATTACTGATAATGTTTATGTCAACATTATAACAAAAATAAATAGAAAACAGCAATATTAAGGCTCAGAAAGGGTAACGCCAAGACTTTTCAGTTGAGGAGACAGGAACAAAGGAATTCTGCCGGCCCCGAGCTTCCCCGTAGCTGTAGTAGGGCCTCACAGACACACTTGTGCTTGGTTGTGTTGGCAGAGAAACACTTGGCAGAAAAATACCCTTTTGCCATCTGAACTGCTCATTCACCTGCTCACAGAGACAAGATTATATCGCTCTGTCCTAGCACCTCTTCAAACACTGCCGAGCATCTGCTCGTGTTCACATGTTTACAGGAATAAGGTCTCTTTTCTCCTGTTTTCACAAGACATGGTATTTCCCAGAGGAAGCCAGCGGCTCTCCCGGGGTTATGCCAGCTTTCCTATACTGTGCAAACAAGGTTTAAAGATGCTGTAGAGCTCTGTGAGTGGAGTAACCAAGGGGGGGTGGGGGGTGGGTGTATGTGGGGAGTGAGGGAAATACCTTCTGTATAAAACAGCTTTTTTTAAAGAAATGTGTGGATTACCCAGGTCAGAGGAATCCTCAAAGGAGGAGGCAATACACACACTCGGTGCTCCCATTGCCGCTCCCTTAGCAAGCCACAGGGGACCACTGCTCCGTTACTGTGGCAACAGTGACGAATTGGCAGCCAGACCCATCATCACACAGCCTCCCCGAGACCCTGCGAGATGCTCCGGGAAAGACTTACAGAGGGCAATTTGCATCTGAGATCCCATTTCTTTTAAATTTTGGCTTCACCTTGCGAGCTTAGAGAAAGAGAAGATTGTTAGTACGAACTCTCCAAGAAGAAAGCTGTGTGGGGGTAGGGCATGAGGAGTGGTGAGGGGGCTCTAATTTACATGGCAGCCCTTGCAGAGGCGGGCGAACTATGAGCACCTGTCGGGGAGGAGTTGACTCATGCGGGAAGAAGGTCACTTACGCAGCCTTGCTCTGTGAGTACTGGCCTCTTGTACCTTCTGCTGCAAATGTTATTTATTGTTTGTCATTAACTATCAAATTCTGGGGGTTCTCGTGTCTAAGGAGAGGGATTTTCTTTTGTGCTGGCTCTAGGCTTCACGCAAAATCCGTGAATGCACTGCTGGCTTTTTGTCCTAGGCGTGAATTCCTGCAGGAGCTGCAGCCTCACCCGTCAGCAGCAGGTTTCTCAAGGCAAGCTCAATGAGATCTGCAGGGCAGGATCTGCAGTTTGCAGCGAGCACTGTACAGTCTGTACCTTAATACCAGATTTTGTGCTCTAGCCAGCGAATACAGTACTATATCAGCTTTTCATTTCATTCACCATTCCAGCCTTTGTTATACAAGCTAACTTATTTGTTTTTGCTGAGATTAAGAATTTAAGCAGTAAGTAAATCAAACGCTTGAACAGGTGCAGAAAGATTGCCTTATGTAGGATAGAGTTACAAGCAATTTCATTCCTGTGAGACAAACAGATGCACCAGATAAACTGCTGATAAAAAGAATCATTATATTGGCAAAGATCAACCACGCTCCACTGTACCACATGGATGTCATAGTCAAGCACACAGACAGTACCCATGGGTGAAATCAATCCAGCATGGCTAACAATAGGCATCTATAAATGTAATCCTGTTACAGAGCAGTATGATCATCAGTTTTTTATTCTGTCCTGAAAAATGTTAATGAAACCTAGAGATCTGTGAAAAGAATATGCTGCTTTGCAAAAAAATAATGCATTACAAAAAAAAAAAAAAAAAGAAAAAAGGAAATGTAAGGAAAAAGAAATCAAAGGTATCTTGTACACCACAGATCTGAAATCTTGATCAACCTTCAGCCTGGTCACATGAAAGCCAAGGAGATTTTTTTTTTTTTCTCCAGATGAATTTGGTGCTTGTTCTGTTCCTTGGCCAGACGGCAGCACTGGGGCATCTCTGGCTGTAATCTCATTAAGATTATTAGGCTGTGATTGTGCTTGTGCTCTTGCTGGCATGGATTTAGGCAGACAAATGATCCTCAGAGCTCTCACAGTTGAGAGGAGACTGGGTACGTTCTTTCTCACGAGGTTTGAAAATCTTACAACCTCGACTTTGGAAAGGCACTGTTTGCAAACCAGCTGAGAAGGCAAATAGGGACAGGTCCTCTCAGCCCAGGCACAGAAGGGCAGCTTATGAACACGGCTTCTGTTCGTGTGATGGGAGTCACGTGTGTGAGTGCCCTGCACAATAACGGCCCAACACACTCCCCTCAGTGTGTAAGTAGTATAAAGCTGTGCCTGTGTGAGCGTTGGCATGAGAGGCTGGGCTACTACAGAAAAAAACCCCCAGAAATCAGAAATTAATTATTTGTTCATTTTTCCATCCCCAGAACCAGTCCTGTGTTCTGCTTTGTCCCGTCTGTTATAACTAACACAAGCATAGTAGCTTTTGTTTTGTTGCACTGTTTGACCAAACTGAAAAATATTTTGGTGATATTTCTGGATGTTTCTGGAGTCAGATACAACTTCTTTTCATTTGGTTTTAGCCCATTACTCTTCATTACAATTCCTGGGGACACTATAAATACCTGTTCTTCCTCTTCTGCATTCCTGCATCATTCTTATATTAGTAGATAGCTCTGTTCCTCAGCAGCAGTGGAGCTTAAATACTTCTGGATATAGCTGGATTTCCAGCCCCCTCTGTGACCCCTGCACATGTGGATCCCCTGCACATAAACCCACACCGGTTGATGTCATTAGCGCATGAGCCTTGGGAAGCAGTCTGTGCTGAATGAGTGCCAGTGTACCACACAGTTCATAAATATGTAAAAGTAATGGGCCCTATCCCAACAAGCTTAGATTCAGAAACGTTTAGCAGATGTTCTGGCAGTGGGGGAGGAAAATAGGAGATGAATAAATAAAATACTGCAATAGCAAATACTTTGTTGATGAAGCTGCACATAAATTACAATGACAAACACACCCTTAGCAGGACTTTGACCTATACCTAAAACAACATCAACATGTTTTATTAATAGTAGTTTCACGTTCTCAGGATCAATAAAGTGACTTCATTGATTTGCTTTTCCCTTTTTATTAATACTTCTCTAAACAGTGATGAATTTGGGTGGAACGTAGGTAGAGTCTTTTTTATAGCTTGTCAAAGAACAATTCCAGTAATACTAGTAAAGCAATAAAATTCTCAACCAGGACAACAGAGCCTTTTGCTAAAGAGAACCTAACCATGGTTAAGAGTTTGTCCCATATCTGTTTGAGATTTGGGGCTGTCAGTTATTTCTAGACAACACCACAAGGGAGCTGCTCTATGCACTTGGTTAAAGGAATAAAAAGCTGTTGCTTTAAAAACAAGTATAGGAAACATAGCTCAGGCTGTCCATTAATCCAAACTCCAAATAGTAAACATGCCTTTTAGACCTTAGTGCACGCTACATGGAGTAAACCAGTCTCAGCTTTACAGGCAGGTCTTGTGTGGAATTTTATGGTCCAAATTAGATGAAGAACCAATGAAGTGTCTCAATGATGACCTTGAAGGACTTTTCCTTACATTTCGCCATGGTATATTTAAATCCGTTCATTTTGGCGAGTACAAGGAAATGCTGTACTTCTGATTTTTTGGTTAATGTATTAATTGCATAGTATGGCAACAGTCTAGTAGTACTTCCTCTGGGTATTGTCTTCTTGCATATCTATATTTTCCTCATTGGCAAGCACTTGTTTCACTGCTTTGGCTGATCTTGCACCTCTTCACACACTTGACTGGGCTTCCTAAAGGAAGCATGAAGTGAAACTCAGCTGGGCTACTCTTCTCAGCCCTTAGCATAATGTACAGTTTTGGGAGGGACTTTTCTGCCCTTGTGTAGCCTTTTTTCAGGGTTACTTCTACTTAAAACTTTACAGTATAGTGAAGTGAAAGTTGTGCGTTTCTCATCAGCTTCTCATATGCCCACAGTTCTGAGTCATAGCAGCAAATCCAGCTGCTATTCTATATTTTACTGCTTGGAAAAATCTGAGAACAAGTGAAATTGTCTATGGTGTGTATGCACAGACCCAGAGCTTCTCTTATTCCTAGAATGTGTCCAAGTACTAAAGTCTATACTGAACACTCAGCAGATTTGCCATGTACAAACTTTCCTTATTGGTTCCTATTTGAAAGCTTATTTTCTCAGTGTGGAGAGTTAGAAACGTTTTTCTACATGATCAAAATTTACTGTCTCTGATGGGCCATCTTTTTATTTCCCTGTTTAACTGCAGAAGTTTTTATCTAGAGAAGTTTCTATTTTTCCTTAGTGAGCCAATTGGTAGGGTTTTTTCAAGTGAATTAGACTCGTATTTGTCTTGTAACAAAACATGGGCAGCAATTTATTTGGAACTCAGCTCCCACCCCAGCACACAACATCAGTCTGGATTAGTGTGTGCATGTCAGGGATGGTGAAAGGGGGTTGGATAGCATCATTTCATAAATATTACAGCTATTCAAATGCCTATGAAGTGATTAATCACTTGCAGCAGGAGAATGTTGGGTGGTTGGTGACTTCTGCCTTGCATTTCAAACACAGGTAGAATACCTGTGTTATTGCTTAGGAAGTCAGTGCTGTGTTTCCTACAGAACTAGACAATTCTTCCTGCTAACACTTGCAGCAGACAGCAGATTTTAAGACCTCTCTAGACTAGACTAGTCCTTCAGTTTCTTCTGGAAACTGTTCATCTTTTGGAAGTGCTCAGCTTCTGATTTGTATAGAGATTATTTTTACATTAAAAAAAAATGGCTCTGGCTGTCCAGGTAAATGTGAGCATGAGAAAACAAGACTATAACTCATCAAGGAGATCCCTGATTAAACTGCTTCCAGCAGGTGGTAATTTAAATACAGTGGCTTTTAACAGAAACATTTGCATACAGGAGATGACAGTTCCTGTCAACAGAGGTGCTTCAGTGGTGCTTTGGTTTCATGTTGTGGCCTTGACTTTTACAAATACTGATGTAGAAAGTAAAAAAAAAAAAAAAAAAAACAAAAACCCACAAACACACAAACAAACAAAAAAAACCAACAACAACAACAAAAAAAAACCAAACCAAAAAAAAAAAACCCTCTGGCACTGTAAATGTGTAAGACATATAAACAGGAGGGATGTTTGCAGAAATCACCAAGTGCTCCTTCCATTCTGCATCATACTGGTAAGACCCCAACTGGGAACATGCTGCATGCTGTTCCTGCACAGAGAAGTTCAGGAAAGACATGGACTACAGTGAGAGCCACCAAAGGGGAACACCATGAATCAACAGTCTCACGATCTAAACCAGGCGGCCAGGCAAGAAGAAATGGAGTTTTAGGTCTGGGGAATGTAGTAAGGAGTGACAAGAGAAATCTCCGTGCATCTCAAAGGCTGTTGCAGGAGTAAGAGGAACAAGTATTTTGTGTCTATTGGGTAGGATGAGAAGTAGATGTAAATTGTGGTCGAAAAGATCCAGGTTAATCATTAGGGAAAACTTTTTCCAAAGGCAAAACGAGTGAATTGTGAGGAAATAACGTCTTGCCTGGATAGACCGGGGTGTCTGCAGCACTGGGGAGGTCTTTAAGGGGTGAAACAGATGGGGCAGAAATGCTTTCACAGGGATGGAGTTAGATGACCTCTCGGTATCCCTTCCAGTGCTGTAGTTTGGTGATTGCCTTCTTGTTGGAAAATCCAGTTGCTGTGTTTTTCCTTGCTAATTCCAGATGTGGGGACTCTGCTCTGGGACAGAATGCTTCCAGTGGAATTTGCTGTTCTTGGTTTTTAAAGAAATTACAAATTCCCACAAGAGCAGTCATGCACCTGGCAAGTCCTGAGCCTTGGAAGGTTGTCAGAATAGAATTTAAGATTCCCTGGCTATTTTTACTGTGAAAATAGCTTTGATATTGTAGAGATACCAAAAACTTTCTTGAATTTTCTTCTGTAACTTCCCTCTCTTGCTATACTCCTGGGAGCAACACCTGGGTCTTATGAACCTTCAGTAATTTCTCCTAGAAACAGAATACATAAAAAAGGCAGGCCTTATTTTGCTATTATAGACTTTTCAAGAGGGGACACTGTATTATAATCTGACTTTATTTTGAGCAGTAGCAGCTCACCCCCTTTAAAGACCTCAATCTTGAACCACAATATTTTCCCTGAGCTGGTTTGGGAGTGCTTCCTCAACAGCTGCTGTGCTTACTAGAGGTCACTTCTGGAGTGCCAACACCCAGTTTCACAGAGCTTGCAGGCACAAATTCACGGAGAGTCAATCACTGCTTGGCTGGGGCGAGGTGACTTACCCAGCCCAGTGCAAACCAGCAGTTCTTGCAAAGCCCTTAGGGAAAACACAGTGGTGGACTTCGCTTGCACATCACCAGCCTGGAACATCAAGCTTCTGCCAGGCTGTGATGCAGCATTTCAGCTGCCTTAGCTTGCTTTTATTTTGCAAAATAGCCCGTTTTGTACCAATGTTGCAGTTCTTGTGAGTGTGCTTTATGAGCCTAAAGTTCTGTACAGTACTGCCTGCCACCCTCCTCCCACTCTGAGCACCACGTGCATGCAGTGAAAAGGGACATGCAGAGGCAGTAGAGTGCTTTGTTTTTCCTTCAGTTCTACTTGTTTAAACCCTTCCTCTTACATTGTGAAAACTTCTCTGGGAATCCAACAGCATAATGATGCAAATAACCCTGTCATCTGACTAAGCCTCTCTGGTGCTGGATTCCGAAATACTGAGCCAAGACGTACAAGTCTTGCTGTGGATGCCATAGGCAGCCTCCTGCTAGAGTGCAGATGGCTCTCCAGTTCCCTAATGGGAATTGTTTGGGTCCTTATTAACACTTTACAAAGATTACTGTTAAACTGCCAGCCCTCCTCCTGACTGTTCCGAGCACTCAGCCAGTAATCACTGCACACACTGTGAGAGCATTTTAAAACGTCTCCCAAATCACTTTGTGTAAACCTACTCCTCAGTCTGCTTTCATTTTTCAGTAATCTAACACATCCCCAACCTGCATCTTTGCAGAGGAGAACACCTTGATATGTTGGTTATGAACAGGTAGTAGAAGCTGCTCCCTCGCCTGCAAAGAGCTGCTCTGTCAGTGACCTTCACTGACTTCCAAGGGGGAATATCCCCTGGAATCCCCTGACTCTTACTACCCTTTGGTACTTGTATGGGCATGACTTTGTGCATCTGCTCAGGTAAGGAAAGGTGTCCTTGCCAGGTTTTCCAACACGTAAGCTGAATCAGCAGGCTGAGGCTCTCCAGTGATTGCAACCAGCAGCTCTAATTTCTATGCTCATGGAAACTCCATCAGTAGACAGGGTGGGTTGAGCCAAGTTTAGATCAGCTAAAGGCTTTCCTCCATCTGTTCTCAGACATGGATATAGACAGTGAATTGGGAATTGTGCACTTCTGGCTGATATTTGTCACAACACACTGTAGTAAGAATTTGCTCAGCCATATCATGAACTCATTTTATGCATCTCTGATGCATGATGTCTGTTTGGTGTATCTGTTTGGTGTTTTTTCATGTGTTATTGCAGTACCTGACTGCTTTTCATAACAAAATCTCTAATAGATTTACAGAGATCAAAACTTCTCTTCAGGCAGGGTTGTGAGACTGTGGCTTTGGTACTGTGTGGTTCTCGACGTGAAAAGCGTTTGAATTATGTCTGCTGAAGAAGCCTATTTGAAGGAAAACTGGTGTTTACTGTTGCTATTTTTCTGGGATTGTGCTTGATTCCTAATCCCTGAATCGTGGACGGTGCCGTGTTGGTTTGCATTCCTGCTCCATTCCGGTGCTCACTGTTTCCTTTTTTTAAATATATGAACAGTATATAAACGCACGTGTATATCCTTGGGCAGCCGTGACTGTGCTCCTCCTGCCTGCTGGATCAGGAACCAGGAGCTTGTGAGAGCAATTGAAAAGTAAGGAGATGTGCGTACTTATACCTGTGATCCTACATGCACACACTAAACATTTCTCGGCTCCTCTCAGCGCTCTCTTGAGGACCAAGGGCTCTGTCGTTTCCCCGTGCAGCCCGTGCCAGCACTGTCACCTCAGTGTCACCCGAGGGATTAGGCGATATTTGGGTCTCCCAAGCTGACTCGATTAGCAGGAGGCGAGGATAATGGGAGCAGAGCAGCATTCACCTGCTGTAACGCTGCGCCTCTCGCCGAGCGCGGCAGGCTCCCACACCAGGGCGGGTTGCTAGGGGCACCGCTCCGAGCTTCTCCCCAGCCAGCCCCGATCCCGAAAATTTATTTCGCCCTTTCTCGTGACGATTTTACAAGTGCCTCCCCGGCCGTTTTTTTTTTTGGTCTGACTTGCCGCCTCTCCCCCGCCGGTTCCTCGGGTGCCGTCGCCCGGCTCCAGCGGCGCCTCCCTCACGCGTCCCCGCGGCCCCGCGCGCTCCCGGGGCGCAGGGCGCGCCCCCGCCCCCCGGGGACAGTGTCTGTGTGTTAAACGGTCGGCGCCTCGCCCCGCCCCCTTTTTTCGTCTCCGCCAATCCTCGCCCGGCCTGTTGCGATTCGAGCGCTGGGAGCGAACCACTGCCGGGGGGGACGGGGGAGGAAGCAGAGGGACGGCGGAGGGGCTGAGGAAGGAGAGGAGGAATAACCGCGTGGTGACGGGGGAACAGCTCGCGTTGGCCGCCGCCACTTGTTGCTTTCGCGTTGCCGTCGCTCTCCTCCGC
>VZRE01002157.1:93329-256225 GCA_013396775.1 Cephalopterus ornatus
CGAGCGCCGGTGAGCCGCGGCACGGCAGCCGCGGGGTCACGAAGTGCCGCTGGTGCTTCCGTCGTCAGAGGGCTTATGGCACCCCTACGTGGGGCACCGCGTACACCGCCCGCGGCTCCACAGGCTGCCGCTTGTCTCGCCTTTAGCCTTTTTATTGTTATCTCAGATAAGTGCAGTGCAAGGGCTTGTAATGCCTGCGTGTCCGTTCCTTTAGTTTAGTTACTGTGTTACGGTACAGGCTTAATCTCTGCAGGATGTTGCCCTAAGACGTGTTTAAGGGTGTTCAGTGCTTAGCTGCTTCTAAACGTAGGTTTCCTTCTCATATAATAATAAAAACCTGCTTATCCATTCACTGCAATGACTTAATTCTATATTCTGAAGAAGTCCTGTCTTACCTCATGCAGTCATCCATTTGAGGTTAGTGCTCGGGAGCAGCTGGAAAGGATTCCTCCATCTCGACAAAAGTTACTGTCAAGTCTGACATGACAAAAATTGCTGCTTTCTTTGTTCATCCTGTTGTACTGCTTTGAAAGTTAACAAAAGGAAAAAAATCTGTGGAAAACGTCTTTGAGGGTTAGACTTAAAATTGGTGCTCTTGGTTATTCTGCACTTCAAATGCATTTCGTCTGTGCTAGTGAAGGGGGTTTAGCTGGGCAAATAAATGGCCCCTCACTGGACAAGCTCAATGTACAGAAACTGTATCCATTAAGGCATATTTTAGTTAAGAACTTTGAAAGGAAAGCTACAAGTTAACCCAGCTTGAAAGAACCCAATAAACTAGATTTTCTGTGTATAGCTAAGAACTTGCTTGAAATAGACTGCTTTTCCCAATAGTTATGCCAGTACCTCCGTTTGTATTTCTTTTAGAGAATGTGCTTACTCTACTTATTTCTCACTGTCACATTTTAAGCACTTGTATTTGGTTTTGTTGTACTGCAGGGATGTGTTTGGTAAAAATAACTCACTGCATGGGAATTAACTTCTTCAGACATGGGAATATTTCTCCCGTCAATATTTCTCCTGAGAGTCAATGAAAGCTTACTTGCACAAAACTAAAGTTAGATTGAAGTTGGCGGTGTCCCTTTAAACCACTGAAACGTTCATCCACTGAATGTTCATCTGCAGCTGTAAAAGTCACACTGCAGTTAAGGAAACGAGTATGTTTATATTAAGCTTGCTAAAGTACTTGGGTGCAAGTAGATGGATTAACTAGATATGCTAGAGTTGTATTTATTCAAATCCTAAATGACAGCTGTATGGCACACCTTATAGCTAATTGGTGACATTGAAAGTCCTGTAGTTAATAAATTAATGGACAGGGGAACTCCTCTCTGATGTTACAAGACAACCATAAATAGTTCTCTTTTGCCAGTGGTTTTTAAGTATTTGTGCAGAAGAAATAACAGTTATGCTGATTATGAATGATGTGTATCTGAATTTAAATATTCAGTGAATGTGAATACAAATCATGTTCCAGACTATTCTATGTGTTAAGAAAGGGTCTTTAAATAGTGTGTGATTGTATATTTGTGGACTAAGCCTAAACACAGCTGGTTGAGGTCAGGATGACATTTTATTCTAAGCTTTCTTGCCTCTCTGGGTTTCAAATATCCTGCAAACATGCCTCACATGAGAAATCTCAGTTATTTTGCAGGTGCAGGTCTCTTGATAAAGGCTTACAGCACTGTTACTTTTCCATGAGAGAACTTGAATTACTGTTGTACACATGGTAATGGAGAGCTGATGACACATTGCTTTTGGAGAAAGCTGAGGCAGAACTGGTCCTTAGTTGGATGTGTTCCTCTCTTCCTGCAGGATTTAAAAATGACTTCTCAGTCGCTTAACTAATCCATGAATGGATTAGGGTTTTTCTTCTCCTTTGCAAACAGAAGGGCTGTCTTGGCAGTGTCATCTCACAGTAGTATTCAGGGTATTCCAGGTAAAGGGAGGACTGTCCGTGCTGCTGCTCTCTGTCCTTGGCAGAGACAGAAAACTTCCACTGTGTCACAGGAAATTGCCTGTGAGAGCAACAGCAGGGCTTGTACGTGGACTTTCTTTGGTGTTGCAGCCCGATGTTCTAGGACTCTTTCCTCTGCCAGTTGATCTACATCTTAACAACCTGGAGTGGAAAAATCTTTTCACTTATGGCTGAAGCTGGAGCTACACAAAAACCTTCCATCAGAGTAGCTGTCGGTCGGGAGTGTCACCTGTTGTGTGCAGGGTCCTCACACAGCTGCAGTGACACGAGCAGAGCAAACACCTGCCATTGGGGCTGCTCTTACACTGTGTCTGTTGTTAATATATGGATGTGAACTGCAGCTTTTCCCG
The DNA here is from genome assembly GCA_013396775.1 of Cephalopterus ornatus. Classification (NCBI taxonomy): domain Eukaryota; kingdom Metazoa; phylum Chordata; class Aves; order Passeriformes; family Cotingidae; genus Cephalopterus; species Cephalopterus ornatus. The sequence continues at coordinate 95,658 of VZRE01002157.1, forward strand.
TTTACTGTGAGGCTGTTCTAGTACTGCTGAGCGATTCCCAGTGCAAATGTGATCCCAGGGAGGCTTCCTGGGCGAGTGCTTTCACTGTAGCGGATCCTAACAATAATCTCACCTTTCCTCTAAAAAGGGGAGGAGGGGGAAGTTCCTGCTGGTCAATCAGGAAGGGGGATTTTTTATCTTTACATAAGCTCCACTGGTGAGCTGAGCTTACTCTTTTAGGGCTTTCCTTGGGTCTCCCAGCAGCAAGGGAGTCTAGAACTGACCTGACCCCTGCAAACTATCAGGATGTAACAGATGTCATCTACACAGATGCTGTTAGTAATTTGATGGTGGAAATAAAGTAGCAGTGATACAGAGCTGGTGCTCATGCTGCTATTTGGAAGTGATGCGATAAGATACAAGAGGCAGGCACTGTTTATTTACTGGGAGGGGAGCCCAAAACCGTGGAGACAGAGCAAGGGGTAAGCTAGCATAGGAACATCAAATCACCACCCTTTCCTTCCTTTTTCTCCTCCTCCCTCCCCCAGATGAATGACATCTCATGTTGTAATTTCACAAGGGAGAGGGAGAAAGGGAAAAGTGCTTCTAGGAGAACCCCAGGAACACTCTCAGGAATGAGGTCTGCACATAGATGGTGTTTGTGAATGGTATGAAAACATTTGGATTTCAGCTGAGTTTTTGAGACACACAGTGAATTCTGTTTCAAGGAATTATTTGTTGTCTGTCCCTGTAGATTCCTTCTAAAGTTGGGGTAGTTGGAATATGTAGTTGATAACCTGATACAGCTCTAACAGCATTTGATTTTATATGAACAATAAATTGATATGGCTCTTACCATTCTTCCTGTGTTGTATCTTGGTTTGAAGAGGCATTGTGATACTCTTATGTATGGAGTGGTTTGTGATAGAAATGGAGTGCACAGATATGGGAAACAATTACAGGAACGGAAGGTTGTTCACCTGTGTGGGCAGCCTCTCTTCTGATATCCCTCCCCCTTTTTTTTTTTCCTTTGAAAGTTTAATCAAGCAGCAATTATTTGGCTTGGTAGGAAGAGAAAACTGAGGGATGTTTTTCTTGCCTCTTTTTTTTTTTTAGGTACTGAAATTTACTCCATTCAAAAGTATTCAGTAAGATTAGGAAAGGAAATGCAAGTTCTTGTTCTTTCTAGACAGAAGTAAATTAACAATAGAATTATTTCAGTTTTAGCAAAGAGGAATGTCTTTCATCCCACACTTCCTAAGGGAAGTTCATAACTATTCTGCTAAAGTGGGCAGTAGCATCATAGCTCCTTGCTGAGGACAGAAACTTGATTGCTCCGATAGAGATGAACTGTTCTGACTCTGTTGGTTTTGCAGTACACAAAATGAGACACTGCATTTCATTTTTTGAGAAGGGGCTCTAAAGAAAGCTATGGAAGTTGTGGGGAAAACCTTTATACTACATTCCTGTCTCTCTCAGCCTGTCATCTCTGCCTTCTTCCCAGATCTTTATCCTTGTTATATGTTAACCTTTTTTCATTCTTTCTCCGCAGTGTTTTTGAGATATCATCTCTTGTGTCTAGCCACATGGTTAAAACCAGTCTAGGCTGCCCTTGCTTTGTCTAGATTTCTTCTTGACACTCAACTGTTCAAAAGAATGACCATTTCTACTGAAAATCTTTCCTATGTGGGGTCCTACAAGTACAGACATAAGCTGATTTTCCTGGCCCTTTGACTGCCATCTAGAGTGGCGTGCTGTGGAGAATTTGACACACGTAGTCCTGCCTGTTAATGCTGCTAACTTTTAGGCATTACTAAAGCCTTATTCATCCTGAGATGAGCAAGACAGATGGATGCTTTTCAGCCATCGTGAAGAAGAGTCCCATAAACATCCTTGAAGCTGCCTCGTCTTTTGCCTTCAGAGGAGTCATTAACACTCTTCGCTGCCATGAGCTGACTGGACCAGAGCAACGTGGCAGTGGAGTGAATAGGCCTCTGCTTACCTATCCTGAGTGGTTTCACCTTTTTGCTGTGTTCCTTTCTTTTGATCCACTCATCCAGCAATCATCTCATCCCTTGAGCTGGAGTCTTTCTGTGCAAGAGATGTGTTTTCTTGTTCTGCTCCCATTTAGCATATTATATTTTGGAGTTCTGGTTTAGACTGATAATCTCAGACATTGTTGTAGGATACAGAATAAGGGTAAAATCTTGCAGTTTTCAGTCTTCTGTGCTGACTGTTTCCAACCTTGGTCCAGGAATATTTGTCTTATGTTATGGGTCTTTTGCTGTGTTTGCCTGCATTGGGATTCCAGCTGAATAGCCTAATTAAAATCTGGGAAATAGCCCACTTACTGAATCAACTTCCTCTCTGGCCAGCAGGAAAATTGTTCTGTATTACTGCTTTCTGCCCTGCTGTTTGGAAGTAACTCCTCTGAAAATGCAGTGCTTTGAAGTGAGGCAAGGCTTGCTGGGAGCTGATGTGGTTGAGGGAAGAGGACATTGCAGTGCACTGAAGGCTTCTAGTAAATCTCTTTCTTTCAAACTTTACCGAGTTTTTTTTCTTTTTTTGTCAGGGCTGAAAGATTCTTTGGAATAAACTTTGGGTGACACGTCTCAGGAAGTCTCATAGTATAATCCTCTACTCTTCTAAGTAACTCCTGAACTACAGTGACAATGGATAGCATAACTTTTATAGTGACATCCCTTCAAATTACTAAGATTTCTTTACCCCTAGTCTGTAGGGAGAGTTCTCACTGCAAGTTAAAATGTAGGCAGAACAGCAGCATTTTTGTGGGATTGTATCTTGTTATCTCTGCCAAGCAAGTGCAAGTGCTTGTGGCCACGTGAGTCGTATCTAACATTTCTATCTCTTTATGGCCTTGATGGAACCACCTTGGTTTAACGGGATGGTTGGGAGGCCCCTCTTGTCCTTCTCTTCGTGTTTCTAAATGTGTTGTGTAAACTTACACAGCTATTAAAAAGGGCTTTTCTTGTTGGGTCTTGTGAAAAGGACAGTATAAACTCTGCTCTGTTTTTGTGAGGTACTGCAGCTTGTAGTGATTTGCACCACTTAACGCTTGCTTACACTTTTTTTCCCTCAGGTTTCGTTAAAGAATTGAATCTAACAGCAAGCAGAAACCAAATGGAACTCTAACCCAGTTAAAGAGTGCCAACCCAATTGATAGCAATCCAGTGATACCCATGTAATGGATTACTTTGGATCTTGTGATGAGGAGTGTCCTCCAACACTCGCAATACCATGGTTATGTGACTGAAGGAATGAAAGGGAGGACAATAGACTTTCTCATCTCTTCTGTTCTTCAGTGATGTGCACAGAAATGAGGAATGGAGGCAGGTCTTTGCCTAGGAGTCATGCTTTAAACAGTCAAATCTAACAGTGTTTCACCAGTCTTTTTTGTGTGTGTGTGAGAAAGTAATTTCTTTAATAGCAGTCTGTGTACATGGTATATGGTACTCCATCTGGTATAAACAGAGTTGTGCTCAGACTGGGAAAGACAAAACCATATTAGATTATGTCAGGAAGGGTAAACAGTTTTGGGGAGCGTGGCGTGCTTTTGATGATTCAGTTTGCTTCACTAATTAGGCAAGGCTCCCATTCAGAATTCTCTAGAGCTGTGCCTCTTGTACAGGATTGTAAAGGAAGGCTGGTTTGGAGTTAGCCTTTGTGTAGAGTTTCCTTGGTGAGTCTGGGAAGGCCAGTGCCTCCCACCTGGTACTTGAGGTTTCTTCCAGATCTCACGTGTCTTTTCTTGCTGCTTATAAACAGAATCTAAACTTCCTGTGGACTTTCCAGGGAGAGTAGGATTGCTTACACATCCAAGAAATACAGGAGGAGGTTGGGTGTCAGTGATACCTGGTTTGCTTCCAGTAAGATAGGCATTTGTACATATGAAAATGGAGGAGTTATCTGGAAGATGACAGCATCAGTAGCAGGTCTCCACTAATAATTCCCCAATGATGGTATTCAGTGTTCATTCACAGAGAAAAGGCAGATGGGCTATAGCTGAGCCCATCGTTGCACCTTATAGTTTCTTGTTTCTTTTGCATTACGTACAATGCTTATTGCATTACTTGTGCCTGGAGACCCACCCAGGGCTCTGCTGTGCCAAATACTACATTAAAATGTAATAAAGAAGTCCCTGCTCTAAGATTTTTTTTTTTCCCTTAAATAAAGCAGATGGGAGTGGAAGAAAGCAGGTATTATTTTTCTATTGATGTTTAGAATAGCAAATACTGGGAAGCTCTAAGCTCAGAGTATTGAATAGAATATTATTTGACAGTGAATTTATTTCAGGATGTGAATCAACCATCAAGTCAATCAGTGGGATACTTATAAAGCTGCAAAATAAAAACTCTGTGGGCTTATGAGGAAGTGTGTATTTGTGAGACATACATATTTGTGTCATCTGGGAACCTTTGTCTTGGAATAACCAGTTTGCCTACGGGACAAATGCCCTTGCACATCTTCCCTTATCTCTAGCTCTGCTCAGTGTGGTCAGGCTTCATGACATTGAGTAGACTTGCTTCTGAACCGTCCCTCAGACACCTCTCTGTGCTCCTACCACACTTTTTCCAATTTCCATAGTCTCAACTCCAACCCAGGCAGTGATGGGACTTAATGCAATCAGAAGAGGGCTAAGGAATTCCAGGTGGCTTGTACGTTGAGCCAGTTCCACAGTCTGCTGATATAATCCTTGATACAGTGCGGTCATGAGTGTATTCACGGTGTGCTGCATGGGGGGAGGGAGGAGTTGTGTGATCCATGTTCACTCTGGAATAGGAGGGAGATCTTTGAGGGGTTTCCTGTGTATACAACGTGTAGCCCCCCTCTCACCTCCTCCAGGTCTGCTTGTTTGGGTTTGGGCTGTACTCCTCCCTCCCATCTTCCTACCAAGTGCCTTCCCCAAATGCAGAGCCTTCTTCTGACTATGGTTAGACTGAACTTCAGTAGCACTGGGAGGGAGTCTGGCATCCCAGCAATGGTGGACTGTGTTTCTGGTATTTTATTCTTGCACCTCTGGGAATAGTGCCACTGGAAAACTGGCTTTTTGGGTGCCCTCAAAGTGCACTGTTAAGGTTTGTTATTCTGTGTTGCTTCTGGTTTCCTCCTCCTGCGTGTTTCCCTTCCTTTAATCCACTGTCCTTGTTCTATTTCATGTTCCCCACAGGCATTTTCTTTTTTTTTTTTTTTCCCCCTCCTGGATCTTTACTGTCTTAAACTTCTTCGGTGCACGGAGAAGAAACACTGGAATTGCCATAAGCCTGTTGCTAACAGAGGGAGCCAGTAGGAATGCAGAATGTGTCCAGGGCATGTCTGGAGGGCTGGATTAGCTGTCCAGTTTGCTGTGTTATTTTCTTGGAGGGGAATTGGTTAATGCTAATTTAGAAATGGTATAGTATCAGCTGTGATCTAAACCACCTAAATTGCTTGCAGACTGTCACTTGAGATGTTTGCTTCCTCCTTAGGAGAATTCTTCTGCTAATGTGCCCTTTTCTGGACCATTGTCTAGATGTCTCATCAGTCTGGAGAGGCTTGTTTTTAGTGCTGTGTGCTCTCTGGAGAGTTTATTTTTAAATAGTTACTGAAGCAACAGTCTCTTAAAATGCTGCAGTGTTAGGGTAGAAGAAATTGAAATGTTTAGTGATCCTCTGAAAGGACAGATTGAAAAAGTACATTTGTATCTGCTATTCTCTAAGGCTAACTGAAACTGTTTTAGGGGATGACTTGTTTACTTCTTACTTTTCCTCAGAATTCCTCTACTTTAAATGGTGTATGTTCCCAAACTGAAATATTGCCAAAACCAAATGTTTAATTTCAGGAGCTGCTGTGCACTGTCCTTCATTCTCTGCTATAAAAAGATGACTTGTTTTCACCTGTGATGAATTCTTTCATCTTAAGGTGGGCTGCATCTTGAGATAATCACCTTGGAACTGTAGCTCCCATGGAGCAGTAAGGTATTATATGAGAAAAATAACTACTTTTTTCAGGAGAAGCATTTTTTAAGTCTTCCTTGTGCCAAAAAAAGGGGACTTTACTGTTTACTCTCTGCCAAAAAATTTCAAAGAAAATGTTTTTCAAGAGGTCAGGTTTCTTTATCACGTTGTAGTCCTCCAGTATTGTAGTGTTTTGACTTTATATAATTTTCTTTCTTGATCTAAAGTCTTCAGATGGGTTGTGTCAGGACAACAATTACACTTGAAGTTATTGTATTGATTTGAAATCATATCATGTCACTGATAAATGATTAATCACATTTGCAGAATGTCACCTGTAGATATAAGGGGTTGTCTTTTTCCAAGTCCTCATTCCCTTTCTGCTCCATTCCTGTACTCTTCAGCTATCACAAAAGGCCCTTTGTTGTTCATTTGACTGTTAAACTATGCTTATTTTATGCTTCATCAAACTCTCAATGAGCTCAAGGTTTATAATATCAAAAGTCTGGATCTCCAAGTGTGAGAGAAGCTAACAGTTTTCATAAACCCATAGGGATCAACCAGCATACAGGAAAACATCCCAGGCAGTCCAGACCTTTTTGATGGTAGTGGAAAATGGTGGCATTCATGCAAATAGTGATGGTAACTTACAGGCATGATGCTTTCTCACAGTCAGCATCTGCTGGTGCATTCAGCTATCAAGCAGAGTGCTTTGGTTCTAGACTTTTAAGAAAGCACAGAATTTCAGAAACATAAGTACAACAAAGCTGAGAGAGAGGGTTGTGAAAAAAGAGGAAAGGACAAGATGGCCAAGTAGGTTCAAGTTGCACAGGTCAGACTTGGCCCAGCAGGGCAGGGTGTGCCGCACGCTGGTCTCAGTTCTTCCTTTTGCTGTTGGTGTTGCAACAGAGGTGAGTCTTGAAGGAAAGACTCTGTAATTGAGAATAAAGTGCTCTGAGATTAACATAGTAAATTAAGATGAGTGTTAACTTCTTCTGTTGGATTTGAGGATGAATTGCCTTACAATGCTGTGCTAATTACGGCAATTCAGGAAATGATTCACCAGAGTGGGTAGCTGAGCTTGGTTCTTCTAACAGCTGTCTTAGCTTAAGCTAAGTTGGCTTATTTACTAGAATTGTGCTTCATTTGCTACAATGGCAATTGCAAATGCTCAGTGTTAATTCCTCACTTGAGTGAATGGAGTCCTCTGACTGATGACCTAAGAAGGGGAGCAGCCTTCAGCCTGTCTGCAAAGTCAGGTGCCTTGCTTGGTATTTAGGGAAGTTTCTTTAAATGCTAGGTCGTTAAACTGCATATTGCACGATTTAACTGGGGTTTGCTCCTTGGTTCATTGTGTAGGCTCCAGCATGGAGATAATATCCTTAATCAGAATCAGAGAATCTGAGAGCGAGTAGATTCTGTGAGCCTGTTCTCAAATGCAGTGAAGACTTATATATATTATTTTTTCGGTTGTAAAAAACTATACTGTCCTCTTTCCCCAGGTAGAAGTGCAAAAGATATTAGTATTCCCCTTTGATGGGATAGCTCCTGCTGTGCAAAAGACAAATTGCTGTGACAGATTGGAGTTTATGCCACAGTCAAATGTGTGCATTTTCTGTGGAATTTCAGTTCTGACAGCAAAATCTTTAGGTGGCAAGAACAAGGTCATGGGTGTGAGATTAACTTGCATACAGCAGTCCTTGTTGTGGAAAAGAATGTTTGGCAGGCATCAACTTCTTATAACCTGATAGTATTCAGGTACTGCAGAAAAATTCTCCTTCCTGTGAAGATCTTAAAAATGGTGATGATATGAACCTTAGCCACCCTTTTCAGCTCTGGGTTCATAGAGGCTTTTCTTGAGAGGTATAGAGGGAAAATAAGATGAACTGACCTGGCTTTTGGGGGATGTGTGTGTTCTAATTTGTGAGAACTTTAACGAGAGCTCTGAAGCGGAGCAGCAGAGCATTGCTGGGGTGTCCTCACCTGCAGGATCTGGTTGTTACGTGCTGGAATGGTTATAAGAGGGCAGTGGTGGAGATGAGCTGTGACCTTCTCTCCCAGACAAAGCCCCGACTGTAAGGAGTTAAAACTTGGAGAGGAATGAACTGAGGTCAGCAGCACGAATAGTCTGTTCAGTAAATAATTTTCTTTGCATACTGACTCCATTCTTTCACTCATTATTTGCTCCACTTATTCTTTTCCCTTCCTACACACACGCGGGCAATTTTTTTCTGGCTTTATTATTCTCTCTTGCCCTAGTTATCACCTTCCAATGGCCACTCGTCACTGTGACTCACCCTCTGGTTAGGGGGCTGTAGGTGATGGGTTTGCTGTGCAGGAACCACCCTCGGTCTGGCATGGACACCTACGTTCATCTTAGGAGATGCACGGCTGTTTTCCAGCTGCTCCTGCGAGCCGGCTTGCTCTGAGCACTGCAGTGGTTCTACAGAATGCAGCACACGGGAGGGAGAACGCTGTTCAGCCGAGCACAGAAGAATTGAGAGCCATTGCCCACCTTTTTTTTTTTTCTTTTTTTTTTTCCTTTTTTTTCCCCTTGGTGGCAGGCTGGGAGCTTCTGGGTGAGTGGACATCTGGTGCATGGCATGCGTTTTTCCAAGACCGGTGGGGAAATCCATTAAATAGCTGCGCTGTTACAGAGAATTTGGGTAAATGTAGGACGAAGCACTAGTTAATGCTGGAGTCTGCAAAACACAGCAGGCTTTGCTAGTGCTTGGACGTGGTGCTGTGAAGGGAGAAAAAAGCTTTTAAGGGTTCTGTATCTGAGGATCCACAGAAACCAGAGAGAGGAAAAAGTAGGATTTTAGGGTTTGAGTGACCTTGAATGTGTGCTACAGGGAAAAAATCCATGTGTGACTGGTATTTAGGAAAATATTTTCTGGGAGACCCTTTTGTTAGGGCAGAAGCTGTTTAAGTGTCCTGCATCTGTTGAAAGACCCATTTTGATTTTTCAGTGGAAGTGTAATAGCTGCTGCTTGTCCCCTTTTCATGTGATCTTGTAAATGCTGCTATCCCCAGGCTCCTTAAAGATGTGCCGAATGTCTTCTGTGGGTGTTAAATTGAGTTTAGAAAACCCCACAGACAGCATGAAATAGAGGCTTAGCAGGTGTACTTGTAGCACAGCAACTGTGGAGAAGAAAGCCCATGTATAACCATAAAGATATACTCTTGATTTGGGGGGGGCTTTGGTTCTGCACCACTTAGTGATCTACAGTCTGATAATTCTTGCCTGCTGTTGGAGCACAGCATCTGTGTTCCTTCCCTCTCCCTTAGGGCACTGTTGTCTGCTTCATTCTTCTGAGATTTTAATGCTTTCCATTGTGTTTTCTTAAATAAAAATGCAGCTCTAGAAATAAACAAACAAAATTCCTTTCTTGTTTGACTTCTGCTTTTCCCTTAAAAGAGCGGTTTTCCTGCTTTTTCTGATAGGGCAGCATTATTAAAACCAGTACTTTTCTCAGCTAAACTCTGTTACTGCAGAGCCAGTGGGATAAAGTGAATATAGTCCTTGCTATGAGAGTTGGTTTCTACCCTTGGTTTAAATATTGATAGTAGTGAAGTTAAGATCTGAAGATACTAAATCAAGACAATTGTTCATTGTTTTCTAAACAGACTTTAGATACAGCTTTCCTATGACTACGTTGTTCAGTGAAGTGCATTGCTTTGCAGTAAATAGACAGCCTTTAAGGCCTTCAGGTTCTTCAGATGTGAAACAACAGAAGCAATCATTAAAGCTAAATACAATAGGAAAAACAATTACAAAGGCAGGATTTTTGGGAGTGTCTTAGGCAGAGCCCCTGTCTCCAGTTGCTTGTTTTTTAAATCCTGGGGTTCTGTGTCCTCGTCTTACAGCACAGTTGTCCAAGTCTGCATATAGTCTTATCAGAAAACCGATCTGGGTGTAAAAACAGCCTTGTTGGAATAAAAGATGGTGAAACCGGTTGGGTTTACTGTGGGGTCCCATAACTATCATGATGGCATTATAGTCAAGGGGGGAATGATTAGTGGTGAAGGTGAGGCTGCTGCCAGTGCTACTTGGGGGAAGAAGCACAGTGAATGGCAAAGAAAAGCTGTTGCTTGATGGTCTTGTACTTGAGACGACACACTGGGTACCTGTGGAGAAGAGGGAGGAACTTTTCCAAAAGAAGCGTTAAAAGGCTACAGCTTCTGCAAAAGAAAGAGGCACCATACACAAATTAATAAAGAAGAGACAATACAGCTAGTGGTTAGATAAGGAGCCATAAAATGGCCATTTCAATTGAACCATTATTCACTTCTGGTGTAGAATTTTGGTTTCTAGCCTTGTATTCTGACTGTGTTCTGTGTCTCCAGGGCCCCAGCTGAGAATCAGAAGGAGCAGTACTTGATGTAGTTGTTCTGTTAGCTGCTCTCTGCTTTCCCTCTTAGCTCTGCCAGCTTCTTCAGGTGTGCTTGGGCACTAGAGACCATGGGCACTTCTGCCTATATCAACTGTTTTTACAACAGCATTTGCCTCTTCTGTACCTGACCTCATAATATCTGTACTAGCAAAATAATAGTTGCTCATTCTTAATTACTACTGAATATGTGAAAAATATTGAAGCTTTTAATAGCTGAAGACATGACTTCATTTTACTGTTAATTGGCAATTAGAAGCAGCTTGGTGAAATGTTGGAACACTAAAAAGCTGTGGTGGTTTTGTGGTTTGTTTGGTTGTCAGGTTGTTTGTTGGGTTTTTTTTTTTTTTTTTTTTTTTTTTTTGTAAAGTCAGTTTCCAGGTGAATATTTGAAGTACCCATTTGTTTTAAGCTGAGTTGTTTCCCACCATATAGTTCCTCTTCATGATTCCTTCAAAGGGCTTGGCACTGATTCGGGAGGGCACCTTTTATGTAGCATGGCCTTGGGATGGTGATTTCACATAAAAAGAAGTAGGAGCAGAGTGTGTGTCAGGACTTGTTTGTGGAGCAGTTGGGTGGAATTGTCTTAAATCCTCACTGTACTTGGAGAATGACAGGAGGTGACTTGTCTCACAGCTTAAAGATGAGCAGCCACTCTCAGGAATGGAGTTTCTTACGTCTCTGCAGAGAGACTTGAAATAAGATGCCCTGCCTGTGAAGGAGGAGCATAAACCAGGCATAGCCAGTGCAGTCTTAAAATAAATGCTGGAGAAGAATCAGAGGTTCTAACCCTGATGGATCTGAATATTACTCAGCTCTACAAAGCCTAAAGAGAAATTGAAAGGAAGTAAAACTGGAAAGAAAGGACCCAGCTTTCTTTCCTGTTTCACAGAACTTGCATATGAACCAGGGTGGAGTATTCAGAGGCGTGGTATTGATAGTTGCTTTTCTGTCTTTGTCCTGTACTTTGGTCTCTAGGTGAGACAGGCATTTGCAGCATTACAGGGTTTCTGTCTGTAGCCTGTCCTTATCTAGGGAAGCAGCGTTACCTTTTAAACGAGTGAAAATACTGTTGATCTAACACTACACTGGAGTTCTTTCATCTCTAGGTATTCTGGCAATTTTACACAGCCTTTCTGGCCATGTCCCCTCAGGTTTTGAAGAGAGATGAATGAAATGCAGCATTATCATTCTGTACTTGACCTTCATGAGCTTAGACACAGACAAGATAAGAATCCAGGTCTCTTAATATGCTGATCCCAGGAACAGGAAGAGGGAACTTTTTGCCATCTTGCAGATGTGATATACATGTCTGTGGGCATGAGTAGCAACTAATGAATATTTATGCATGTACTAATGAAGTCCTACATCTGTTTTTACATATGCATATGGGTATGGACTTGGAAGATACTGGTGTGGGTGTGAATAGATGCGGGCCTGGGAAAATTGTGATAGCTTGTAACTGTGCCACTTGGCACATACAGTGTGTACAAATGTGTGCTTGTGGAAGAGTATTAAAAGGCAAAATAAAATTTTCTATCTGCTCTTCCCATGAGAGTTGTGAATCCTAGGGGATTTTTAAGCATAACTACCACTTGCTGAAAATATTAATCGTGCTTCTTATCTTTAGTGACTTTTTGAATGGGAACAATTGTTGTGTGACACCATTTATATCCCCGAATGGTAATGCTGCAGGGAAAGTAAATGGTGTTAGAGTGAACCTCACAACCCTTTTTAATATACTCTGCAATTTTAAGTTTGAGTGGCTGGTGGTGAAGTTGGCAGTTTCATTGGACTGCATGTTGGGGGTTATTTCTAGGGATGTGTGCACTGAGCCCATTCTGTGACAAAGATGCCCCTTCCCTCTCTGCTGGCTTGTTTTTAAGAAATTGGTGGTTTGTAGATACATTATAAAATCCAATCTGCTAAAATTTGGGGCTTAGTTACAAGAATGTTTCAGAAATTAATAGTGTGTTTTATTTGCCTGCTTGCAACATTATTGAAGCCTTTCCTTTACACCTGTAGAGTGTCTGAAATTTCTGTCATACCTGTTAGCCCCCATGAACCACTTCTTCAACAGTATCATGTTGTAGCAAGAGCCTCAGTATTTGATTTTGAAATATTTCCGCTGGTGGAATTATTATTGAAAGAGTGCTAATTCATAGAAAAGAACATGCATAAATTCTATGATTTTACTGCATAGTCTAGATAACTTGAGAAATAAGAATAGTGTTCTGTTACTGTCTCTTTCTTGGTACTATTGTTTTTAAAAGGTGTTTGGCCTTTTCAGAGGACTGACTTAGTGGAGGCAGCCTGTTTTGCGTTTACCAGTCACAGTATCTTTTTCTCAAACTGTTATTTCAGTGTGTATTTTGTTGTTTTTGTCCAAATGTTTCTGTTGTTTGTGCTTATAACTCTCTATGTCTGGAGACTTCTATTTCTCAGGGCAGCCCCAAGTTATTAATTAGCCAGCCCTTTTTGTAATTTTGGAACATTAAGTACTCTTTTTCAGAAAACCAAGAAATAAATGTTCCTGGGTTTTATTACTGTTCAGTGGCTTTGTCAGTGTAATAAATACAGGTCTGGAGTATGGACTAAACTGGGATTCTTCCCTGCAAACATTCCACCTACTGATGTGTAAACTAATCAGTGCCCTAACTTCATATAACTTGGTCAGTTCTGGGAGTGGTACTGAAATACACAGTACATCAATTTTTTGTATAATTCTGGTTCTGGCAGCAGTCATAACTGCTGATTTCTTAAGGTGTACTGCTACAACAGGTGGAAAAAAAATGGAGGCAGGGAAAATCAATACACAAAGCATTTCATACAGTGGAAACTAATGAATTAATAGGCAGTCCAGGATTTTCAGACTGGAACTGAATCGGAGGTGATACTTGAGGATCAATATGTACACGCTCACCCTTTTTGCAACTCGGTGAGGGAACCAGTTGTTCATACTGGAATATGTGGCATTGCTTCTGGTATGAGACAGTGTGTGCTACATCTAGTTCTGCTGTTTCCCACTGGGTGGATTTCCTCCCTCGAAATCACTATGCCCTCGGGTGTGCTTTTTTAATATCAGCCAGTACGACTGCAGGTGCTTTCTTCCCTGTTTGTTCCTGGGTGTCTTTTTTGTTTTCCTGGTCACAATGAGTTATTTGCTTGTAAATTAATTTATGGAAATGAATTTCACAAGTTGTCAGGTTGCGTCTCTGAGACCTTTCTCTGTGTGCTTCGAGTTAACTGATTAGAAAAGAGGGAGCTCAAGTTTGCCAGGGCTAATGTATGGAAACTCATGAAGCTCCTCCTGCTCCTTCTTGGCATGTTAATAGGGATGAAATAACAGAGTAACAAGAAAAATTTGAAATCAGTACTTCTACCTTCAGAAGGGGGAAGAAAGCAGAGCAGCTATATGTGGCTTCTGTCTCCTTATGCCAGATTATTCACTATGGCAAACCTGACTTGTATTTTTATTGACGTTTGAAAGACTTCAGATTTGTACAACTGATTCTAACACCTCCAGCTGAGAGAGGGAATTTCTCCTATGTGTGTAGAAGTGCTCACTTGTGGTTTTGTGGAAGCATAATCAGTAAATGATTCTTAGACTGGTATTGGCACTGGTGATGAAGCATGAAAAGAAATCAAAACAACCCCTTGATTAATCACTGTATTTTCTTCTTTTACTTAACAGCGTAAGGGACAAATATGAGAATGTGTGGTTTGCCAGCTGAAGAAAGTGTGCATGGTTGCTTTTTTTGGCTCAACTCTGACTTTTTACAACACTTAAATGAGCAAATGACTTGTTCCTTTCCCTCATCTGCCTCCTTCTTTCACAGCCTCATCTGAGATACCTTCACAGATTTCTGAGGATGGTTTTTTTGAATGGCTGAATTGCTGAATATGAAGGCACAACTTGAGCTGTTTTGTTGGTAAACGTCAGTAGTGAAAAATAATAATAATCAAGTTGTGTGCCTTGGCTGCTGTAAACTGTGCTGTTGTAACTTCTGTCCTAAAGACAGAAATCCCCTCCTTCCTTGGCTGTTAGAGCAGAGTTCGCACATCCAAGCTGGAACTGCAGGTCCTGATTGGAGGCCTAGGAAGCATTTGTTCTGGGATTGAGCTATGTCTTCAGCCCCCATATGCGTTCCAGATCTCTGGTTAAAGACAAGACAAAGGCATCTTTTCCCGATCCTCTTCTGCTCTGTTGTAGAAAGAATCTGCTGTATCCCTGTTTGCTGGAGTCTTGGTCCTTTGCTATTGTAGTCCCTAGAGCTTTCTGACATGGGAATAAGTCACCTCTAAGCCCAGGCAATGCTGCAACCAGAATCTTTGGGCAAAAGATACCTTCTCTCTTTAGGATAGGTTTCATTATACGAGACTGGTAGTTGTATTTTTCCAAATGGCCTTCCTTACAAACCTCAGTTCAGGTGATCTATTGAAGGTATTTTGGGATCCAAGGCAGATGTCAGTTTTGTGCCTTTTCCCTTTGGTACCCGCAGTGAGCTGTGAATTCACTGCATTCCACAGCAAAACAAGATTCATGATCAGAAATCCAAGTCTCTGATCCTGATGATGTGTCAGACTTGAAGATATGGAGAGAATACGCAGGGTTAGTTAATGGGAAGGAAAAGCCCCACTGTAATAATTTAAATGCTAGACAGCTTCCTTTCTGTGGCATGGTTATCAGAGAGAAAGTGAATCATTTACTTTGTGCTTTTCCAGTAGGTGCCGGGGGAAGCAGAAGGTCAGATCTGCACTGTGAGAGGAAAGGGCTCTGCTTCGTTCTTAGTGAAACAGCTTTGGCTTTGGAGGTTTTATCAGAGTTGAAAATTTCCTCTGCCTGTCTGTGGAAGAGTGGCTACTTGGAAGATGGTTAGTGTTCATGGTGTGTTCGTGTTCTGTATGTTTTGACTGAAAAAGGCAAGATACTTCCATTTCCTACTATTGTTGCATAGTCTAAAGCAGCACTATTCAGTGCTTGCAGTTTGCATTAGTAACATTTTTGAGTTGTATTTGTGTAAGTGCAGCAATAGTTACAGTTGGAACTCTAATTACTTCACTCTTTTCCAAGCTTATGCTCACTATGTGTGTTATGGTTTAGCAGTGGAGATTCATTTCAGCACGTGGAAGAAATGCCCTTATCTTGACTATTTTCCTTGAAAATGCTCTGCTACTTGCAGGTTTCAACTCCAGTGTGTGCTATGCTAACAGAGCAAGTGAAATTCCGATTTTGTTTTTGTCAGCTTGACAGTGTGTCATGTTCAGATTTTCTGTTGCATGGCTGTTTTTTTTCTTGTGCTGAAAAGACCATAAACATTACTCGGACAAGATAACACACTGGATTTGAAGAAATTTAATAAGTATTAGGGCATGAATGCAGTCTGGTTCATAGAAGCATTATGTGCTCTACTGCTTATGGAGTTCAGACTTTACAGCTGGGGAGACCTCTTGTCAAACCTGCACTTATTGAAGTGCTGTTTTTCTCCTATGAAACAGAAGCAGAGGCAACAAATAGTCACGTTTGACTTGGTGGGGTTACTGTGCCCCTTGGCTGAAGGCCTGTTGATATTAGCTCAGTTTTGACACAGTTGCTCTATTCTACTCTCTTTTTTAAAAGCTGGGTTTAAGTACTGCTTTCAGCAATAATGTGCAACCTAAGTCCTGCCTAAATAAAACTTGTTTGCTACCAGTAGGAGAGATAAGTCTGCAGCATGCATTAAAAGCATTGCTTTGAGTGTTACAGAGATGGAATAAGTGAATCCTAAAGAAAACTTCTGAGTACTTAATTCTCTGCAGCCCTCCCTCTAAATGGGGAGAGTGTAACTTGCCTTTGTAGTTTGCAGTGAGGTGTAGAAATGCAGCATCTCACTGACTGTGCAGGTTACAAACTTTTTCCCATTCTGTTCCCAAGGAATGCTCTCATGTTTGCAGTGTTATCCTATGTGCCAGGGCTATCTGCTTTACTGGGCCACAGCCTATAAACCAAAAGAGCTGCTCTGCCTCTTGTTCTCTCAGCCTTTCTCCTCTCCTGTCAGGAAAGCTCCATGTTTGGAGGAGCACAAAGCACTCTGTGCGAGGAAGATAACTATAGAGTTGATGTTTTTAGGAGAGGGCTTGGCTCTATCACCAGCTGCTGTCAGCTTGCCCTGGACTTTGTTACAGGACTGATAGTGCTCTTGGAGAGCCAGGTCTGTGTCCCTGTGTTGAAGTGCTACAGACCGGCTGGGAAGAGCTGTGTGTGCACAGGACGTGTTTGTGCATGTGTATTGTCCCCTTGAGTAGGGCAGCATTTAAGTGTTCAAGTGAATTTATACTGCTAGTGTGAAGGTCTGGACTGGCATTTGTAGGAAAAAGGAAGGAAAGTTGATGGCATGGGTGCAGAACAGGAGATCTTGGCTGAGAGTGTTCTTTAGTTTGCAGTTTGTGGCAAGCAACCTTGCATATGACTTTGTTATTTTACTGTGAAGGTTTCTGACAACGTGGATACCTGTGTGAGTGGAAGCTGTTCTTACACCAATCAGGAGTACTGGTGTCATCCTAAACAGTGAGGATGTCATGTTCTGCACCCCTAGGTGTGGTCCCAGTCTCTGAGGAATCCTTTCTAGAATTAGGAACAGTTCAGTCAGGAACAGGTGTCTCTTTGCAGCACATCATGTTTCTGGTAGGGCTTCCTAGAGGCCCTAAAGAAAACAGGATTCAAATCATGGCAAGACTGTGGGATTTAGATGTGTAGATACTGTAGCTCTTCTGAAAGGAGCTCATCTGATAGAGTGTTTTAGGCCTGTTCAAAATGAATGGTTAGAAATGAGATGTGCATTTTAGAGAAACTGAGTTAAAAACTATTGTTAGAGTACTAAAGAGTAAAGTGCCATAAAACCAAGGTATCGGGTTTTAAAATTTGGATACTTTTTGTGTCATACAGCCATCTGTTATGCCATTTAGTAGCTCTGCCAATAGGATTAGAGTAATTTGACACATAAAGGATTTGAAGCCTTTTTTTTTTGGTCATTACTTATTATTTTCAAGGAGTACCTTGATAAATCCAAGAATAAGCTTCAAGTTAAATTCAACCATATGAGGAGCTTGAATTCTTGAAAATCTGGGACTCCGGACAAATTGGTTTATTGGAAAGTAACTTTGAATTGAGAAACTTCTCAATTTCTAGAAAAATAAATCTGGACCCTGGAATAAATGCTTATTCTTGAGAGTGTTTTCACAACCTTCTCTTTAGAACAGGACTCCGAATTAGGAAAGGTCTTGCATTAGGTGAGCTTGATGGCCTCATAAAGTTTTTTCATATGTGATAAATTAATCAACCTGAATTTCCTTTAGACTTTGAAGGCCATAACAGGAAAGGCCACCTACACAGTTACGCTCCTGTCTTGTTTTTCCCTGTTGCCTTGGATATCTTGCTGTGAGCTGTTAAGGAGAAACTTTCTTGTCAGTGTGGAGTAGATGTTGAATAGGTCTTCTGCAGAAGGCTGGGAAGTAGTTTTTCTGCTCTCTTGTATCTGCATGCTCTTGTGTCCTCCACCACTCTGTGGGAAAGAATGCTTTGTTAGAAGCACGCAGTGAAATGTGTTGCTGATAATACTTAGTGGAAAGGCAACAATCATCAATCCAGGAGGAGAGGACTCTCAGCTTCCTGGTGGGGTTTTGACAGTGTAAAAATGAGGAGCTTTCTGCAGAATTGGGTGATCTCTTTTGCAGTAACTGTACTCTAGTTCAGTTGTGCAGCCTGTTTCATCTCTCTGCACTGTTTCCTCTGACTGTTGTTGGGATGGTATCCTGCAAATTGCTGCCAGAGAACTGACAGTCGCATCCTCTCCACAGTTCAGGAGACAGGGAACGTTTTTGAAGAACAAGAAAAGAAGGAGAAAAGTCCCATCATAATTTGTTTGAGCTGAGAGAGTTCTCACCGTGTCTTGTGTATCAAGCTCGGTGGTCCTGAATCACACCACCTGGTCACAGAGGTTCTGGGGTTACTTCCATGTTGAGGATAGAGACAGGTTTAGGATCTTGCTTTTAACTCCTGCCTCTGACAATCTGTGTGCTGATGATCTGTCTCCCCTAGTTTTTCCAGCACTGGTGCTAATGGTCCCCCTTTGAATCTTAAGATAATATTCTTTCCCAGATCAGAGGCTTGGACTTTGCTCCAGCAGCCCTCGCTTTTTGTGGCTTTGTGTGAAATGAAATATTTTATTGATAAGTCTCCATTAGTTGGAATAAGTTGTTACCTCTTCAGAGGAAAGAGGATGTGCAATAGAGACTGGGAACTCTACAGTGAAGTTCCTTTTTGATGGACATTCTCTTTGTGTGGGAATTAGGACTACAAACTCTTACGCTTTTGCACTTTACTCAGAGACTGATATTCGACTTCTGTTCACTTACACAGTAAACCTAGAGATGGTTCTCTCTGAAGTTGGTCTCTGTTGATGAGACTTCACAAATAGATTTAGCAGATGCATAACATAAGCAGTTGGGTCTTAAAGAAATATTATCAGTAGAATCCATTCACCAAGTGTTAACTGAAAGTATATTCGTATGTAAGAAGAGCCTGTTAATCCACAGTTATACAAATATCTTGATGGTGATTTGTAGGATGGAAGTTGAAGTTTCCCCTTGGAACTGGCCTGCTAGCTGTGAATTCTGTGATCTTCTTGATACAAAACTATCTAAGTGACTCAGTACAGTAATGAAGCAGGTTTGCAAATCCCTTATCTACTCATTGCCAAGGCAACTTCTGGGCACATTGCTCCTCTGGTTGACTCTTTAGCTAAGAATTCTTTGAAGATTGTAAGTAGTAAAGATTGTAAGGCCCTGAAGGGAGATTATCTTTCTGTACTTAAGTTCAGGAAGAGTTTGAGTTATTGCCTCCCTCATTTCCTCTTGTCTTAAAGCAGGTAGAAATATGGGAAAGGCTATACTGCCACTTGTGCTGTTTTTACACCCTGCCACTCGTGCTGTTAAGCTGGGGCTTCATCCTTCTAAGATGTTATCAGTGTTATTTCTATCACTTTATCAGGTGAAGTAGCCTCTTTAAAGCACCCCAGTTGCATGTTTGTTTCGTGCTCGCTGTAAAGCCTTCCTTCCGGATTCAGGAACTGCCATAAGGATTCTTTCAAGTTCAGGGCACGGTGTGCTTGTTGTATAAGAGCAGCAGGTTTGCTTGTTATTCACTGAGTGGTTTCTAAGTGCTTGTGGTGCTTCTTAATTGAGAGAAATATTTGGAAGTTGAATGGGTTCATAGAGTCACAGAATGGTTTGGATTGGAAGCAACATTGAAGATCATCTAGTTCCAACACCCAAGATGAGCTGGGGAGGGGGAAGCTGTGCTGTCCAAAGAAGCCTATTTATAGCATCATCAGGGCATATGCCCAGACAGGGTGGGCACATGGCAGCTGCATACCAACACATCTCCTCTTCTAGAACAACTTGGGTAGGTCTGCTGATCACAGGCTTTTTCTTCGTCCCAGTTGGAGTTGGGCTCAGGCTGATATAGGGGAGTGGCTATAGATCCAGCTTTTCCTTTTCTGTCTCCTTTGGGTTTAGATTAGGTATTAGGAAAAAGTTCTTCACTGTGAGGGTGGTGAGGCACTGGAACAGGTTGCCCAGAGAAGCTGTGGATTCCCCATCCCTGGCAGTGTTCAAGGTCAGGCTGGATGGAGTTTTGAGCAACCTGGTCTAGGGGATTGGAACTAGATGATCTTTAAGATTCCTTTCAACCCAAACCATTCCATGTTTTTTCTAACAGCATTACTCTAACATTTGCCAACATTCTTTCCATGTTGCAGAGCTTGGTAGCCACAGCTGGTACAAAGATATTTACGTCATCACAACTCTTGCTGAAGAAATTAATTTAAAAAATCCAAATAATTTCTAGCTAAGAGTGCTAACTTTGAAACTTCTGGATGGTTCAGAAATTTGGTCTTGGTTTCAAGGTAGTCATGGTTCCAGACTGTTCTAGAATGGAGACAAACAGACTGAAATCAGTTAATATTTAGATTGTTTGAGAGTATATGTCAGATGGAAAATGTTTTCTTCCAGCTTTAATGTAGTTAGTCTAGAACTTGTTTACTACTGTGTGTACTACCATACTGAAGAAAATGCTGAGCCATAAATACAAGTACTTGTGATTGATGGGAAGAGATTTAAGCTGCTTCTCAAACTTATGTGGTAGAGCTGCTGCCTTTCAGTTTAATTCCTCCCTTCAGGAGTTTCATGGTCCCCATGTACCAACCTCAGCTCTAGAAGAAGTTGGATTTATCTCAAATGAACAATGGCTACAAGTGTGACGCCTTTCTCAAGAGACAGCATCAAATATTGTTTTATTCTTAATTAATAGTAGTTTAAAAGAATAATGCGGCTGGTTGTTACTTGCATAAAAGCTTATTTGAGGGACATAGTGTGGGGTAAAGCATGAAGAACTTGCATCTGGCAAGGTCTTGAGTCTTGGAAATGCTGCTGCATTTGATATTTAGTCTTCTAAGTCGTTAGGGTAAGGAGTATATGTGGGGAACAATAAGAATAATAAAAAGGGCTGGAACTTTTAATAAATAACTGCCTTTGAGTATGAAGCCCCAAAGGCTTATGTGTTTCATAATCTGCAAAATAAACATATTTGGGGGGTGTGTGGAAATCCACCTACCCATAAAATGTACTTCTGATATACTCCAAAAAAATTGTTTTGGTGAGATGAACATAGTTACATGGAATAGCTTTTGTGAGGGATAAGAGAATAAGCCCAGAAATATGACCTGACAGGGAAGGTTCTGACAGGATATTTTCAAGAGGCACTTGTACTAACCTGTCCTTCCTCGCTGGTGCAAAAATGTGGAGTATGCAGGCTGGTTTCTTTTCCTCTGCTGAAATCTAATTTGGAGGCTGGGAGAGAACAGTTTTTACATCTTTGATCTCAAACTGTCCATAATGAAACAGGGCTAGTCATCATCCTTACATCCAAGTCTCATCTGATGTCAGGAGTTGATCATTCAAGATACTGACAGCTCCTAACTTGTGCTGCCATCGGTGGGAGGCAGGGCACTGATCAGCTGGTAGGCTGTGTGGTGGGAGAGGAATGGCTATGTCCAGTGTTGCCATGTGATTCCACCTTCCTCCTGCCCCACCAGGCTTTGCTGAGGGACGTATTTGATGAGCTCATGTGATCTCCGTGGTTGTGTTACGTGAATTGAAATTGTGTCTGTACCTGCCTCTTGTTGAAAAGAAGCCATCCCTCCTTTTGCTTCCTCTCACTTTGTGTACCTTCCTTTCCCTTTCTTTCTTTGAAGCACCCAAAGTGCTCTGAACTTCAAACTGAGTAGAAGGGTCTGTCTTCTGTCATTGTATGTTATTCTGGAATCTCAGAGTCTGTCGCAGGTGCTCAAGAGTGACAGATGTATCTTGCTTCTAGAAACCAGCACCTTTGTGTGTGTAAAACATGCCTTTGGCAAGAAATGGCAGATGACTTGTTTTGAACAGCAACAAGCCCTAATTCAGATGTTTCCTGCTTCAGAGAGCTTATTTGCAAATGACATTGCTTTCCTCATAACCTTCACTTAGTATCCTTTAGTTTAAAAATAATTACTGCTTGTGCGAGATTTCAAGGACTAATACTTTGCTTATTTTCAGCAGGAGGCCGACAGGTTTTTTTAAGGTTGATTCATGTAATAGTTTATAAACAAAAAATTTTGACTGGACAATGGAATGCTCAAAATCTGGCCCTTAGTAAACTGTTTATATTTTGCATATTTCAACACACGTATTGTTGTTCTTAAAGAGCATAAATATTCATGTGGTTTCCTCTGTCCCTTTAGGCCATTTTTTTCTGGGTCAAGAATTGGTCAAGAGGGCAAATAAGGTACTACAAATCGAGACATACTCGTGTGCTTGTTGTCTTTAGGTCCCTGAGGCAGCAGTAGTGAGACACATCTTTTTGCTCTGAGTGTTTTCCTTTTCCCTTCAGAATATTTTCAGGACCAAACCTGTCTTGTTGCCGTATGCTGATCAAACAGTTTTGTTTTCGGTGTCTAAATGGCTTCAGAAATTAGACTTGAAAGGCTTGTGTGTTTCCCTCATTTTGTTTTGTTCTGTCAAGGTTAGTAACACATCAGCTATGGTTTATAGCACAGCAGCTTTGGAGAGAGCAGGTCTGTGTGTGAGCACTGCTTGGAGAGGCCTCTCAGCGGAGCAGGTTAAAAAGGTGCTTGTGGAACATGGCTCATCTTAAGAGCTTCAATGCAGGAGAATGCAGGTAATTGTAGCTTCCCCTCTTTGTAACACCCAATATTTATCATCTCAGAGTGTCTAAGGTGCATCAGCAGAAGAGGAACCTTGCTGTGGTAACCTCTGGGAACCCTGTTGTGGACGCAGGTCCTGCTGTGCCTGACACTCCCAGCGAAGGGGCTGCCTTTACCTTGTGCATTTGTAGAGCTCAGTGGGTGACCAAATACCGTGGCAAAAAACTCAGCCCAGAGAACAGCAGAGTGCACAGACTGCTCTTAAGAACCTGACAGAACCTTTTGGATTTTAGGGTTGTGGTTTGGTTTTTTTTTTTGTTTTTTTTTAATTATCCTTAGTCTTTCTCCCTGTGCCATCTTCAGAAAATAGTGAGCCAGCTGTGTACCCTTGTACTTGGAGATTGTGAGAGAGGAATCAGAGATGCTGCCATGGAAAAAAATTATTTAAAGGCTAATAAAAGCATTTACAATTAGTAGACTTATGGTATTCTAATATTAGACCTAGCAGAACTAGTAAGTTGACGAGGTGTTGAAGCATCACCTTTTTGGTTGCATTTTCCATGTAGTGAAACTTGTCACAGGTCCTATCTGTAACAAACTGGGGTTTTGGTATTAACCTGAGCTGGGACAGTTGGCAGAAGTCTGACAAGGAGTGTTTTGCAGTTCATGTGGCTGTGGAGCCTTGATAAATGGCTCGTTGGCAGGCTCTGTTGCTGTAGCAAGGGTGGAGGCTGTCAGCTCTGTGGTGTTGCTTGTTCCTTTGCATTTCAGGGTGGTGGTAACTGGATCTGAAAGGGGTATTTTTTTGATGGTCTTTTTAGTCGCTGGGGTTTTGAGTTTTTTTGGTTTTTTGTTTTTGTTTTTTTTTTTATGGTGGTTTTTTATTACCATTTGGCAGGTGATCTGCAGTATGATGGCAAGAAATCTTGTAGTCTTTTCCAAGGCTTGCCCAACCCTAGGAGCCAGAATTGTTCTGTCTGTCTGATGCTAAATTCATTTCTCCCGCCCCTTATTGTTCAATCCTCACTTTACAAGCTGTTTGAAGAGCAGAGTTTGGCCATGTTAGTAATCTCAAGATCATGAAGATAAAATCTTAAGTGACGTTGTCGATCAACAAAGGGATTATAGTGTATGTATTCTAAAATCTGCTGGGGTAATAGAAAATTCTGAATATTCAAGAGGAGAGGAAAGGCATGTCAAGGCGAAGGAAGGAGAGTAACTTCTAGAGGCATAAAGATGACTGTAAAAGCATATTTACTAGCTCTTCTGTTTTTTTAGGGGAATAACAGCTGCCACAATTAAAGAAGGTTCCATTTCAAGAACTTCCCGTATTCGCGGGTTACAGGGTGACTTGGCATAGCCAACAGTCAACATGTGGAGCACTTCAGTTTGGGGTCATCAGTTCAAACACAGCCCTGGTCAGCACTGGAAGAAAGCTATTGCCACGGGAGGTTTTTTAATGAAGTGAGCTGGCAATCTGTCAGGCTCTTAGGGCATGGCTTTCTGCAAAACGACCATAAAAGGTACTTGCAAATAAACTTGGAGTCAAAGAATTAAGCAGGTGTCAATGATAATCCAAAGAAATGAAGTAGGCGTACAGGGCATTGAACACTCATGCTTGTGCAGATGATAAATGGAGTGTTTATACATTCTTTCATGAACTTCAAATAAGAAAAAATAGTCAGTGAAGTGGTGAGAAGCTTCTGACTACATCATCTACATTTTCACTGTCCAGATAAAAATAGAAACTCATAACGGTAACACTGCTGGGTAGGCTGGGCCCCAGTAAAGCTGTGCTTTCATGGTCAGAATAGGCAGCCCTTGAGTTCCTTTTGACTTCACTCACCTTTTTCTGTGTAGCAAATTACCACTTTTTTTTGCAGTGGCTTTTTCAGAGTCCTGTCTAGCTCTGACACTTGTATAATCTGTTCCTTGGAGGTGCTCTTCTGCTGTGGTGAGATTGAGGCTGACTTTCCTGGAGTCAGAAGCCAAGTGCTTAATTCCTAGGGAAAAAACGAAAGACTTTCTCGGTTGTCCTCTTAGGAGCTTTGCGTGGAACATCCTTGCCCTTCCGCCTACCCTCGGAGTGAAGGATGAGATGGTGCCACTTCTTTCTACCTCTGTTTCCACTGTTTGGGGTTTGGTTTAATGATTTGCCTGAGCAGCTGAGGAAATTGTCTTAGGGTGGTGCAGCGTCTGTAAACACAGCATTTGCACTGCAATTTTCTTGATGTCTTCTCCGGCCCACTCAGTCTTTTCCCACCTCCCCCCACATGCATGGTCTAAGCCAAGCTAGACAGCTCTATTCATGCCAACCTAGTTATTCCTTAGGGAAGAAACAACAAATGAAAGTAACTGACCCTGAAGCATCTTACTGAGAATAGCAATGCTAAAAGCTGTTCTGCCTGGAGATGTGAACTTAAAATAGGTCTCAAAACAAAATCGCTTTTTCGTCTTTTCCTTTTCTATCCCAGTCTTGCCACATTGTGGTCAGAAAATCCTTCTTTTAAAAAGTTTATGACAGTTCTGGATATTTTCTTTGACTGAAATCAAAGTATTCTCTGACATGAAATCATCTACTTTAGGGAGAGAAGAGAAAACCAGCTGCCACATCACCAGGGTTCTGTCTGCCCACCACCCCTGTGTGTGTATGATGGTGAGAAAGAAAATTGGTAGTATTCAGTTTTTGCTAAAGAGTCTGTATGTGCTCGAAGAATTTCGGCTTAGAGTCTTGTAGCCACTGCTATTATAATTTTACCTGATCCACCCTTGCCCTTCAAAACACAGATGAGATTCCTGCTTTCCACCTGCACCTCTTTCACTCGCTGCCAAAGAGTGCATAGTTTAATGGATGAGCTGAACTCTGCCCGTCCTGCCTTGGTTGTGGGTGGTGACGTAAGTGTGCATAATTGAAATGCATTGATTTCCCTGGAGTGCACAATTGAAAAGCAGGAGGTTGGCCAGAAGGATATGTGCTCTTGTGCTAGAGGAACAGTGAAGTAAGGGAGCAAAAATGCTGGAGCAGCTTTCTTTGCTGCACCACGTAAGTGACAGCAGCCTCAGCTGAGAATTCAAGAATTGCTTGGAAATGGCCAAATTCTGTGTTGCAGTCGAATAGACCTCCTCATAATGAGGGCTTTGTGGAGGCTGTTGTAGCTCTCCTTTAAAATGGTGGCAAGCTGGCAAAAACTGGGGATTAAAAAAAGTGGGGGTTAAACACTTGAGACTGAACACAGACTGAACGACACCAATTGAAATTAGTTGCTGTTCTATCTTGTCCAGCACTTTTTTGAGATAATCTCTCATCTTGCTGCTCTGAAGAGTAAATAGATTTTATAGTGAGCACAGAATGTGCTTTCCTCATCACAGGATTGTTTCCAACTAAACTTGTTTTCCTGTTTCTCTAAAGTTTCTCCCTTCTGGATCTGGGGTGTACTTGTTACCTGTATAACTCAGATTTCGTGATGCCACATGAAAATCCTTGCTGATTTGAAAAAAATAAGATCTGACCTGGGTTGTTCAGCTGAGTCAAAACCCTCTAGAGATTTTGGAGGACTTTATTTCGGCTCTGGGGAGAAAGATGAAAAATTGTTGTAGAAATGGTAGTTATTCAAGCTGTGGTTGCTTTTTGCCTGCTTAGACAAGGTTTAATTAGCTGCTTCATTGCAAACATATAATAACTGTGATATCTTTAGCTGCTTTGTGGTACAATTTCACCCCATGAAAGACAGAACTTCACAGATTGTTTACATTTTCCTGAACAAAACATATTCCAGGAAAACAGGCATGCTCTGGAGCTGTGCTCTTTGTGCAGCTTGCTAGCTGAAGATGGTAAGTCTGATAGGTTTACAAGGTGAATAAAAGTAATTTCTGGAAATTAGATTTTTGACTGTATTTTTGATTCAGAGCCATATTGGTAGCTCACACCTTTTTTTCTTTTGTTGAGAGGAACTCTATGTAAAGTATGGAAGCTTCTGAAATGTTGCTCTGAATTCTTAATTAGATGAGAACACTTTAAATAGAGTAGGATCCAGAACCTAAAGCTTGATCTTTTGAGTTACAATACACCCAGTGTATTGTTTGTCACTACAGATGGGCAGTGAAATCATCTCCTTTGTATGCTTGCTCCTTTTTTTTTTTTCCCCTGTGCTTACCTCTACCTCTCCATCTGAAATTCCTGTATGGAAACATGCCCATCAGTTGGCACAGATTCTGTATGTTCCCTGTGTCAGGATTCCAAAAGAAACAGGATAAAAATCATCATTTTGTCATGTTCCAGAGCTGTGTGTTAGAGGGCTTGAGGGGGAATGTCTTTGGACACTGATGAGAAGTCTCAGGTGCTGACCTGTGAACTCAGTGAGATAAATATATTTTGTCAGGCACTCAACCAAGAGCTCTGAGAACATTTGTGGAGAGTGTCACAAATATTGCCTTTCAAATGTTCTGTCTTTAAACATCAAACATTATGGTAATTTACATCCCACAAGCTTATTACTGTTGCACAAAAATAAATCTCTGGATATTTGTATAATTTTCTTGCAAAATTATAGGCAATATAATCTAGACAGCTAAGGCTTATTCCTCCTATTATTTTTTTAAATAGTCTAATTTTAAGTTACTTGAACAACAGACTTCCACAACTTCCCTTGAGTGTGCCAAGTTGATAATAGAGCAAACATTGAGTCACTCCTGAGGAGGGTATGAGCTTTTCTTTACTGCTTTGTCACAGTTCCTGATGGCAGCCCTTTGGACTGCCCTGATTGATGTTCCTCCAGGTTTTTTTGGGAGCTAGTTAGCTGTAGTCTTAAAAAGTCAGATTAAGATCCTGGAAGAAAATTCTGCTTAGTATGCAGCTCCTACGAGTGCAAGAAAAAGGCAGTGATAAATCTACAGGTTTTTAAAACTGGAGTTAAATATGGGGATATTAAAAGAGCAGTTGGAGCCTTTCTTAAAGGGGCAAGCAAGATGAAATATTGTCTGCATTTTTAAAATGGTGCTTCCTTAAAGCATCCTGAGGACCTAAACTTAGTGGTAGATCCAGACAAATACTTTTTATTCTTTCTTTGACAGTAAGCAGGCTGGGTGTTCTTGGCTTTGTTTATGCAACTTCTAGTTTAACTTAGTGGTACTGCACCTAAAAAAAACCACAACTTTTTTTTCCCAGACATGTTGTCATACTGACATGATGGGAACTGCAGAATTTTTTAAAATACTGACATGCATATTTTCCTCTGCCAAGACCTTGTTGATTTTTAGGTTTTTTGGTTTTTTCAACCTTTCATGAGTTTGAAAACTGAGGGTGAGATGATGACATTTATTACAGCCTCTGCCCTAAGGCGTAACAACATCTGTAACTTCATGATTTGCATAAAACAGCTGAAAATCCCACAGCTGCCTAAGGGATCGATCCCATCTCACACAAAGCTCATGTTTCTTTTCCTCTCCGTTTCTCTTGTGGTGGTTGTGCCGTGTGAGGAGTCAGATCAAATCTCTGACCTGACCGAAGAGGCTGCTTGTGTTTGGTTAGGCCGGGGAGGTGGCAGCATGGTCCTCAGCTGACACTTGTTTCCAAAATCAGGGGTAAGGGAATCAAATACTTTTCAGTGGTAGCATGAATAGATATCCTAAATAAATAAATTTAAGCGAAGATGGACCCATATGCACAGAGATCCTGGCTGCGTCTGCTATTACAGGAAGGTTGTGTGGCTGGGTTTGTGACCACAGAAGTGCTGTTGTTCCTTTCTGCATTCTCATTAAGAACTTAATAATACTGTCTGATATGATTTAATAAACCCAGTGAAACCACAGGACTGGAAGAGAAAGTTGTCAAATTCAGGAACTGGTTTTGATGAACAAGAATGTTGTCTTTGGCCTTTTTGAAGGCAGAAATGGCTGTTTAGCACTTCTGTTTTGGCCACAGGTACTGAGTTTTCTCTTGATCACGTTTGGCTGAGATTACGTTTTAAAATGCTCAATTTTAAGAAATGTACACTACAATGATCTGAATAAATTTTAAAATTTAGAATGAAAGCATATCAAGAAGTTAAAAAAAAAGCTTAATAGATTGTATTCTTTGTTCTCACAGCACTATAAATGTAGGAAAAGCATAACATTTAATTCTTCCGCGATATATTTACAGAGTTCAGAGTAGCTCTTTTGCTAGTGATGGATAACAGAGCTGTCCCTCTGGAATCTCTAGTGCCATTCCAGAGCAATTATTGGTGGCTGAAATAGTCTCAGAAGAGCTCCTTAAGCTTACAAAACAAGCAGCAGATTTTGGAATATTTTTCTGTCCCCATTCTAGAAACTGTTCCCAGTATTGTTCTTGACAATTTGAAATGGAAGGATAGTACTCCAAGGAGACCCTTCTTGAAGGGTCTTTTCATTTCATCTAAAGAAAAAGAGGAGAAAAAACCCCAAAGACAAAACGACCAACTGTGGCTTGTCCTGCTCATTCTGTTTGTGGCAGATTCAAACCTCAAAGCAACTAAAACTGCTTTGGTTGCATTATCTCAAAACATCCTATCACAATGATCTGTGAAGTATTACTAAGTATGCCAAGATATGTTTAACTCTTTCAATTAATTTTTTAGTGCTTTTAATATAGTCTAAACAAACCTACACTCCTTCTTCTTTCATTAAACAGTGAACTGGAGAGCTCGAGGAAGCATTTAAGAAATTAATTTATTTGAACTTAGCAATGTTAAGGAAGCAAGTTTTAAAATTAGGTACTTCTATTCCTGCCAAAACCTTAATGCCCTATTCAAAGGTTGGTGTTTGAAATGGGCCTTGAAGAATTGAATTTTAAGGATTGTAGGAGCAGGAGAGTGTAATAATTTGCAGAGCCCTATTATGTCTCCTTGGGATGTGCTGGGATGTGTTTTTTATTTACTACTTGAGGAGCCAGGTGACTGAAGAAAACACTTCACATAAAGCCTGGAATACTCTGTAATTTCAAAACTGCACTTGTGCAGATTTCTCTCTTTAAATAAAAACAAGCTTAGTTTTAAAAATAGGGTCTCTGACTTCCCTTTTTATGCAAAGGGAAGGATGAAAATATATAGGTGTCAAAAGCAGAAGAAACTCAGTGAATTCTTCTGCATTAAATAGTTGACCTCTTTAGGCGCAAGACTTGATTCAGGTATTTGCTAGAAGTTGTTGTTTTGAATATTTTCTGCCAAGTTTCAGCATAAATTCTGAAGTTTATAAACACTTCTGCACTGTAACAGTGTATTGTAATGTGGTAGCTGAATTTTAGCCTTGCACCCCTACCTGGTCTGCCTGCTGTGAGAAGGGAGGCACTAATCCTGTGCACTGAGGACAGTAGAAAAGGTTTCACGTTTTCGGTGCTTGTGGTATTCATGTCTAGACTAAGCCCTTTCTAAGTCTAGACTGAAGTTTTTTTCCCTGTAAAAGGCTTAAGTGCTACTTTCCCTGGTTGCCAGAGGATTTGAGTGGCGATAGCTGTTTTCTAAATACGCATACATCCTTTTTTTTGGTTAACAAAAGTTCTTTTTAGTCTAAACCTTTGACTGGAAGATTTCAGTGTTGGATTTGGAGGGCTTACGATTAGTTTCAGGCCAGTTAATGAAAGCAGTCTCGCTCAGTCTTTCCTAGGCCTTCCCCTTTAGGTGCTGAGATGATTAACTTCACTTTTAGACTGCTGGCAGGAACATACTCCCGGCTTTGACCTGATAATCTTTTCAAATCCTGTCTCCAGACCCTCCTGTTAGGGGATGAGGAAAGGAAGACGGACCCTGGCCATAGGAGGGCTGACCTGCTACAGGTTCTTCAGTCCCACATCCATGTGTGTAATAGATTTCCACTAAAGAAGGCCTTTTTCTAAATCTTTGTAGGTTCAACCTATGCTGCTGGTCTCTTAACCTGTCTTCCCCCATAATGGACTTTTTTTCTTGCAAAATCACTTGTTTTTCCAAGTATTTGTAAGTAACTACCATAAACTGATACTAGAAACAGCTTCTCATCCCAGAGGTGAACCTTATTTTATGGAGTTCTTCATGTGTCAAAATTAAAATGGCAATCCTGCAAGAACTAAAGCCTCTTGGTTGCACCAAAACTGAACCGGGGTCTTTGGATTCTACAGATACCTGTTTTAAATCATGTTGGCACATTGCAAGTCATCCAAAATGTGGTTTCGTAAAGGCAAAGGTAGATAACTTAAAACTCAAGTGGTAAATTTTTGATTCTTCTCTGTACATCAGTGTTACCTTTCCTCACAGCCTTGTAATGGTGACAGTACAGGATAAGAGAATAATCTCTGCTTTGAACTATCTGTTTAAAACGTTGTGGTTCAGTTGCCAGCTGAAACGCTATTCCTTTGTGGCCCCACTGCCTGGAGTTACACTCTGCCCTTGGGAAACATAACATGGATTTATAATTTTTTTTTTTTTTTTTTGCTATTAGGTGTGAATATCCTTTTTGATGTCATTAGGTGGTACTTTCGTACGGCACCTTTTAAGAAACTTGCGTGTTCTGGGTCAACATCTGGACCAGTGTGACACTCAACCACTTCTTGGAGTTCTCCTCAGTGTTATTTTTATGATTCTACCAGTGCTTGTTTACTGCAAGTTCAGATCTCACCAAACTTGACCAGTAAGAACTATTTGCAAGGAGAGAAGAGACAGTGCAGTTGAACCCTTGGGCTTTGGTATTACCCTTGTTTAGAAAGTAGAATGCAAAATGGGATTCGCAGTTACAGTGCCATCTAGTAAAGAAGTTTCATGTGTTATCTGCATGGGTTAAGCTTTCTTTTGTTTAATGTTCCATGAGGCCTAGGAATAAACACTTCAGTTTGTTTGAGGGTAAGGAGGAAATCTGAGGACCTTATGAGTTTCATGAATATAGGGGAAAAAGTGACTTGCTGCTTTTGGCTCTCCTCACTTTACCTTTTTGGGTGATGTGTGCTGGGACTTGAGTGTCTTTCCTCTCTCGTATTGCTTGGTTATATAAAAATTAATTTGCCTAGAAGTTTTATATGCAGGTCTGTCTGTTGCAAGAGATATTATGTTAAGTTTAAAGCATCCCTTGTGAGACCATCCTTGGAGATACTCAAAACCTGACTGGGCACAGTCCTGAGTAACCCGTTGTAGCTGACTCTGCTTTGAGCAGTAGGATCAAACTAAGCAATCTCCAGAGGTCTTTTCCAGCCTTAATTATTCTGTGGTGTTGTGACTCACAATTTCTTACTTCGGCCCACTCCTCAAGTTAGAGTTTTAAACAAGGTAGATTGGTGCACTTCCCTAATCAACAGCCACATCAAATTTCCTAACTGAGAAACAGAAACATGGATGTCTTTCCCCAGAAATGATCTTTTTCTGCAGCCCAGTACTGGTCTGATGAAAGCTAATGGCATTTAATCCTACCAGGCTTACCTCAGAACTAGCTCTTGTTGTTGAGTGTAGCCTAGATGGGACAGACTAGTTTTCCTTGGTATGCACATGCTGTTTTTCTACGAATGGATTTTAACTACTTGTGTTCGGTGAAGGAAGCCAGAAAAGGAGCGGGCTGGAAGCTTCTCTGTGCTGCATCCTGTCTCTAGAAGAGGTGGCTGAGGGACTGAAGCCTGGACACTCCAGTCACAGAGCATCTTTGCCTTTCTGTGAAAGGAAAGCTGATCTTCTTCACTTCGGTTGGTCATTTGTCCTTGCAGCGTGGTGTGTCTGTGGAGATCACACCCACCGCTTTTTAGGCTGGCCCGAGGTAGCACTGAAATGGATGTGGGCACAGGCTGTGTGTGTGATGTTTAGCTGTTAGGTGGAAATCAAACACCACCTTTGGTAATGGATTGTTTGTTTGCAGGTGTTTTGCATCCAAATTTGCCCTGCTGCAGCTGGCTGTTGCAGTGTTGTAAGCTTCTCTCACAGGTTCCCTACTCTGCTTTCAATTCTTCCAGGGAAAGCAGCATTTAATAGCAAGGTACCTATCTTGTTGGCCATTCTGATTAGGTGTTGCCTGGCTATAAATTTGCTTACATAAGCTCATGTTAATGTAGCATGCAGTATAACTGATAAAACAGCTCTGTGCTAAGAGTGAACTGCCATGTCCCCCGGAGTGGAGGAACATGGGAGTCTAAAGCTTACATCCAGGCACACAGAGGCAGTAAGTGCTCCGAGTCCATGGAGAAGTGTGTGGGTACCACTGGTGTTCTCTCCAGTGTGTCTTGTGAGTTACTGAAGTACCTAAATGTTGAGTAACCGTGGGGTTACTCCTGCAGTCTGTGCAGAGGTGAGCTCTGAGACCCACAATGCAAAACACTGGCAGACTGCTTTCTCCAAAGCTGACAATTACGATGGTTATAGGGGCACTTGGAAGCTTTTGAACAGGTATCAAGCCAAACTAGAGAAGGGACCACCCCTTGTAGCCAGTGAGCAATACTGTATTATGCTTGTCAAGGACATTTCATTACAGCTGGATACTGTGAACTTGCTGCTTTGTTCTGTTTCTTTAAGATACTGGCACATCTTAATCTATGGCTGCTAAAAAATATGCCAGTGACTTTGGACTGAAGTCACAGGCATGTCTTAGGTACTGATCTTTCTGTTAAACTTGAGACCCTGCTGATCTGCTTAAATGGCTGTATTACTGCCAGATCTGAGGAGTTGGGCAGGGGACTAATGAAAGTGAAGTCACTGTTGCATAGCATATGTGGAAAAGAGAAAGCCAAGCTTGTTCAATGTCAGATTAGTGCAATCCTGAATCAACCACAGTGTTGGGGTATTTTAGATATTTTTAAGAGCAATTCAAAGACACAAAATATTTTTTCTTCTTTTGGGATAATGGACTCCTGGGCAGTATAATATGTGCTCAGAGCACTAGAGAGTACTTATCTCTTAAATTCCCTTATGCAATTTGGTGAACTGATTATACTCGTATAGCTTGTAGTCATCTTACATGCCTTTATTAGCTGTGGGGACACAGGTGTGGCATCAATTGCCTGAAGTGTTTCTTCCTATAGCATAACTATGCCTTTGGGGAAATACAACATTCGAATTTCATTTTCCAAAGTAAACAACATGCAGCAGTGTACCAGCAGTTTTTATTATGCTACTTCTGTACCCTGATGTACTACCAAAAACACAGTTTGCTTGAAGTTGTATGAACCTCTTTCCTGCTTTTCCAAACAACCATTCTGTTATCAGCACTGTTTCTGTCAGTCCTACGAACACAGGCAAAATTCTGGAAGTCTGTTGCCACCTTCAGCTTTCAAGGCTGTAATTCTTTAAAATAGAGGAAGAAGCGAAATTTCATCCATCCTGCCAAGGAAATGGAGTTTCAAATGACTCGAGTCACCTCCCTCGCACTTCTTCCCACCCCTCACAACGTGTCAGTAAGAGGACAGAGGGTTACAGAAATGGCTACAGTTTCGGCTGGTTTCACAGAAATTAATCTTCATGCAGCTAAAGGCCTTGAAAGCTGGTAATTTTGTACAGCGTTATGAATCCTCAATGAAGCTGTTTTGCTCTGCATACATGTTTGGAACCACAGCTGAGAGCATGTGACTCTGACTTGGCACCTCAGTTGTGCATATATTGCCATGCCTGCATCTGTACAGTAATATCAAAGCACTGGACTAGTTTGGAGGTAAATCTTTGGATGTAGTCTGTTCCTTTTCAGTCTCAGAGAACTGTATTCTCTTAATAAACTGAGTATTTCATTGCCTTGGGCTTTTCTTGTTGGGAAGTGCTGTAGAACCCCATTTTCCTCATTTCAAAAGCCAACACCCTTTTTCTTACTGCTACCAAAGCTGTTCTTTTTATTATGTTGATAAAAATGGGTTAAGAAGCAGAAGAAGTGGGAAAGGGTGATCACAAGTTCTTTGTTAGTTTTACTGGCCTAGCAGCCCAAGGGAACCTTCCACATGAAGCTCTATCTGTCTGCAGGCCAGTGGCATTAATATTGCTCTTTTCTGGAGATCCTGCTGCATTCAGCTATGATATTTGTTTCTTTCACATTTGGATCTGATGGGTTTCTGATAGGCTTAGCACTCTGTCTCATCCTACTTCTGTTGCTCTAGTGCCTGAGGTCAATCCATTTCACATGTAGGATTTTTTTATTCTCTGCAAGGAAGCAGAGAATCTACTGTACTCAGAAGAAACTCAGATATAAACACGAGACACTTCTCTGCTAATGAATGCAGAAGAGTGTGAAGCATTAATAGCTCTCTATTGGGCATCATATATTTACTGAATTCATCATACTTGCATCACATATACGTAAAAGGCTGCTTAGTGCTGATGCTGTTCAATTGGGAAAATGAGTGAGGCTTGGATTTGAGATGAGTGCTGCACTTCAGAGCATCTTCCTTGGGAACAGAAAGTGCCAAATTGTGTTTAAAAGATGAAGGAACTAGTTTGGGGGGGAAAGGTTCCTGTTCTTGCTCTTTAAGGGTGTGATGCTGCTCCTTTGAGACCAACTCTGCCTTTATACTGATATTCTAGAGAAAGAACTAGAATTTGTAGGATACACATGAAGTGAAATTCAATATTGTAAGAACAAAAATGAGACAGTCTGATGTCCTTTCACTGGGAAAAGATCAAGAAAGGAGATACGGTGATCCCTGTGGCCAATGAGTACATTGACATGACCTTTCCATTCTTCAAAACCCCAAACCCCACCCCATACCCAGCAATATGCAGTTCTTTTCCTTGGGAAGCCTTGGAAAAAAGAGCCTCTCTAAGTCCAGGAGAGCTTGATTTGACCTTAGCATAACGAAGATCAAGAGGGGATGTGGCATTGTCTATAAATATATGTGGGAAGGGAGGAGAAGCTAATGCATAGGTCAGCATCATCACAGGAACAGAGAGGTATAATCTTGGCTTGGAAATTAAAAGAAAGCTATTGATCATAAAAGCTCTTGGCTCAGGAAGAAATGTATGAGGTGATAACAGGGACGGGACAAAAAGCATTATTAATCTTGGTTGCCAGGCTAGGAAATTGCCCAGTTCTATCAGCCTCAGATCTTTCTGTCTGCCTTTTGGTCTTCCAAATAAGTATTTCCAAGTTATTCCCTATAATTACACGACATAATTCAGAAGTTACTGCAGAAGTTGCATGCCCAGTTGGTGGTGTCAGCCAGGGAAGGGAAATAAACTTCTAGAATGACAATGACCTTAACAACATGCTTTAATTTTTGGTCGTTGTAGGGCTCTTCCACCTGAAATAATCTGTTCTATCCTAGAAAATAAACAGAGATGTTACAGAAATGAAAGGTTAAAAGCAAACATTACTTAATAATTGTGGCCACTCCCAAATATTTGAAGATCCAAGCATCAAAGAGTTTTCTACTCTGACTCGTGGAATAAGAAATTTTTCATTACAGTTAGGCAGATCTTTCTGGGTCCATGGAGAAAATGGTACTTGTGAGAATTTCTGGGGTGTGTGTATGGGAAAGAACAGAGGAGTGGAGAGGGTAGACATGTGGATTTTACTGGTAGCTTTCACTGTAATCAGAATCAAGTTCTTTACATTTCTCAA
The DNA here is from genome assembly GCA_013396775.1 of Cephalopterus ornatus. Classification (NCBI taxonomy): domain Eukaryota; kingdom Metazoa; phylum Chordata; class Aves; order Passeriformes; family Cotingidae; genus Cephalopterus; species Cephalopterus ornatus. The sequence goes on from VZRE01002157.1 coordinate 131,718, forward strand.
TCTCAAATTGGTGAAAACCAAGTCTTTTTAATAGCAGCATTTGCTTCTGTTGGTATTAATGTATTTTACTACTAGTTTACACTAAATTATTTACCAGTGAGCAACTGGAGGGAAGGTAGTTTCCAGATGTTGAAGGCCCCAGGATGTTCTGTGCAGTTAACACTGTGGTCTGATGCACAGGAGCACCGTATGGATTTCCAGGAAAGCAGCTACTGTCATGCTATGGTTCTGCCACCGCTCCTGGTAATTCCCCGTTTGCAGAGCTGTGCTCTGCTACCCGTCTGTTCTGGCTGACCGAGCCTGAAAGCAGCAATTGAATGAAGCTGAAGAAGTGAATTCTTAATTTCAGTATTTTGTTTCTGAAGGAGAGCTCATCAGTCTGATCCCAAAATTACCTGCCTCCAGATAAGCCAGCAGCAGCCTGTTGTTATTGTCACTGAGAAAGTCACAGGGTAACTCTTCTCCTTGCTGCATCAAAAGCACTTCTGGCTAATGCTCAAACACCAGATGGAGGGTGGTGTTCTGAAATAAGAGGTTATGGAATTTATTCAGTTGGAGCCCAGGGTCCAGAACTGAATCATCTGCCAGTGGAAATGCTGGAATGCCCTAAGAGACAGATCCCAGCCTGTGAGCAGCACAGTAGCAGAGCCGTGCATCGGGCCTGTGGAACCACACTGAGCAGTCGTTCTCTGTGCTCACAGAGAGCTTTGCCTGTTAAGGGAGCTGCTCACAGATGTCTTGCACAAAAGGGGATTGTAGGTCCCTTGGTGAGGGCTCTCAGACCTGCCTTAAGCAAAGGGGATGCTCGTGCCCCCTCACAGAGCAGCTTTCTCTGCCAGATAGCTGAGAATATCTGCCTCAGACCCCCAGATATCCTTGCAGAGGAATGGCCCTTATCCAAAGGAGGAAGGAATTAAAAAGACTAGACAGAAAAGTCCTTGAGGATGAAAGGCAAAGAGAGAAGCTTTTATGTGTCCTTGCTGCTGGGAACAAATTCTGCTGAATGTCATCCTTACACTTAGGTTGGATTAAATCTCTGACTAATTCGTACCAAGTCTTTTCATGTCCCCACCAGTGCAGCTGTATTTGAGCAGAATAGTGATGTCTGCCCCTGGAAGTGATGACTGCCATCTTATTTCAGAAGCTGCTTGCCAAAGCCTCAGGGAGAGGAGAATAAATCTCAAACCCACCTCCACCTTTTTCCTCTAACTGATTTCCTAACAGATTTTCGCTCGAGGCACTGAGCTTGGCATGGTCTTTGCTGAGAGAGGCATCTCCTGTGGGTTCAGGGAATCGGTGTCTGGCCAATTGAAACTGCTTCAGCATTTGCTGAGAGTCAAATGTCCAGCCAAGCAAGGAAGGTGCTGCCTGGTTACTATTTTTAACCTATGTAACAATATGTGCAATTGATATTAAGTGATATCCAGAGCTGAAAGTTCAATGTTATGAGTTTTGGTTCTGCTATCCTCTACCTATAAACCTGGATTACTTTTCAAGGCTTTGATATGATTTGTAGCATGAGAAAATGTAACCTCCTTATTCTGTCAGAGTTGAGCCAAAACTTTGGACAGGTTATTTGCTTACAATACGCTCCTGTCTCCTTGTACCTATGAGGAAAATGAGTGATAGGAAGCATTAGACAAACCAGATTGTGTAATAGAGATGAATTTTCATTAAGTTGTCAGATTTGATCAGTTGTCATTTGACAATGTTAGTTGTTAGTTGCTAAGGATTGGATTTTGCTTTGCTTTTTAACTGAGGATTGTGGTGTATGCCAGAGTGCAAAGGGTGGGTATTCTTATCTTGAAAAGAGATTTACATGGGTAAATTTATTGAGGGTTAATACTAAACTGAGTTTAAGATACTGTCAAATTAAGAACTCCAAAATGCAAGTACTGTATAAGAGAGTACTTTGAGGAAAGGCTAGGATAGAGATTTTTTCCCCCCCTCTGAGAATACATTCACATCCACAGGGAATGCAGTCTGGGAGAGGTTATAGAGGAGGTTTGTGAGACTAATGGAATAGACCTCAACTAAATGATCTAATTTCTGAAATAAAAGTTAAAGGATTCCTTTATGTGTGTTTTCTTTCTGCGATCTAACAAATTTAGATTTAGCATTGTGTCCGTTGAACACATTCAGTATCTTTCATCTAGAAACCCCAGAACTTATAAGTTCTACCATGAAAATGATGTGTAACTCTATAGTGAATCTGACAATAAAGATAATTCAAACCATCATGGAAACTAGTCTCCTTCTGGTTGCTTTCAAATCCTGCTTTGTGCCCTGTGCAGACTCTGTTCAGGCAGTAGTGCTCTGGCTGAGGTGTGTAATTCTCTACCTCTGAAACGTGAAATTAAATTGCTTAATTCTGTGTTATGGTCTAATGTAGTGACTAACGTGGGAGGACAGTAATGCCTGTGGATCATCAAGAAACAGCCTGATCTAACCTGGATCCAGACTGGACAGCACACATTTTCATGCATGATTTTGAAGGAGAAAGGAAGGCCAGGGGAGTGGTTTGAGTTACACGAGCAGGGTACACCCATGAGTGGTTATAAACACACTGTGGGATTTTCTTTGGCAGCGCTGAAGCTGAGGGAGTTGGCCTACTGGTGGAGCTTGGGTCTGCTGGCCGTGCACAGGATAACTGGGATGTGGCGTGGGGATAGATTGAAAGGGACAAGAGGCTGGTGCTGAGTGAGGTGCTGGTCCTCATCTGCTCATGAGTCTTTGGGAGGCTGTTCCTGGTTGGACTTTTGTTAAGGGAAATCATGTGGCAGTTTGGGAGGTCTGGGTTTTAGGTCCAGTTTTTTTAGGTGTTTTTTTTGAGCTCTGCATGTATTTTTACCTGGTAATTACAACGGCTAAGGTTGCACCTATGGGTTGTAGCATGGTCCCAAGCCCTTCCTCGACTTGTCCTAGAATAAAGCTTGGGATCTGTTTTGCTTTTAAAGTACAGCAGTCTCAAAATAAAGTGGTTTGTGGGTTGGAGAGATCTTTATAGCTCTTTTATTCAAATGTCTGCTGACTTAGGTTTCTTGGCTCCCAAAAGATTCTTGCGAGATCTGTATTAGGAAAAGCATTCCAAAATTTTGAACTTCCCTGCCTTCTATATTCAGCCTTCCTCTACAGAAAAAAGTTGTACATCCTTTAAATAACGTGTTTGAACTGCTCTGTGCAGTGTACTTGATTTGTGATGCCATGCCTAGTTGACTGTGTGTAAAGGGTGGAATTAGGAATCTTTTAATCCTGTTTTCTAACTCCCTTGTCCTCTACCACTTCCTTCGAGGAAGTGCCTGCCTCTTTTGAACACCAGTAGCAGCTGAGAGTTGGAAGCAGCACAAATAAAACTTGCTTTCCCATGTTCATTTTTTAATGTCTTTAACTGGAATATTTGTTCCTTGTTTTTTGAGAGTCCAGATTTGCCAAACCACTGAGGAGTGAGCCTTGGAGTTTAATGTCCAGGCAGCCATCTGCTGTGATTAAAATAAATGCTGGCACAAATGACCAGTCTTTGAACTTGCTTCTGAGGTGCTAAGATGTTTCCCCTGATGGCCCAAATGAAGGTGGCTTTGGTAAATTCAGCCTAGTCTGGACTCTGTGATTCTAAGTGATTAGTGATTTTTGACCTGTGTAAGGGAGAGTTAGGTAATAAAAAGGAGAACTGAAGCATTTAAGTGGAGACAAGTGCACATAGCAGAAAGCAAGCACATACTCACATACTGCATTAGGTGCTAGACATTTTAATTTTTCAGATCTCCTGAACTTTTTTACATGCTTATTAAAGAGTGATAGTTTTCTTCCTTCTGTCACTTGCAGGTCAAATGGTTCTGTCTCTTTGTTCCTGTTGATTGTCTCTCCTGCTTTGTGATAACTTTTGTGATTATTGCAGTCTATGTTTTAGTACCAGGTTCTGACAGATAGAAGCCTTCACTTACGTAAATTTTTACAAATGTGTTTATGTGAGTTTCCTTAGAGAATTTCTTTTTTTTCCCCCTCTGAATACCAATACAGGCTCTTATTTGTTTTCTCCCTGTGCCATGGAATGGCTTGGGGTGATCAGTGTGTTGGCAGGATCTGGAGGCCTCAGAGGACTTGGCTCACTGGGCTGCAGAGGTCGTTATAGTGTGTTTGTAGCCTCCAGTGTTCATTGTGCTCAGAATTTCTAGTTGGGGTGGAATAGTGTTCTTGTTCTCTAATGTTCAGTAAAGCCTTTCTGAAAATTGATGTTTCTTGTGGCGTATGTAGTATGTTGGCTTGGGAAAATGAATGGACCCATATTCTATATAGTGTCAAAAGCTGTGCTAAGGTGACTGATTTGTTTTATCCCCATTTGAAATCATAAAATTTTGTTAAAGTGTCACTCCAATCATTTCTTAGAGGTTTGTTTTTTTTTTTTTTTATATAAGAGCCTTCCTTGGGTTATTAGGGTTTGCAGAATTCTGGGGAAGCCCGGCTTGTAAAACTGGGTGGGAACTAACTTTAGGATGGATTTCTATGTTGATATGCAACATCAAGAACAGCTTCAAAGCACTTCACATGAGGGGATGACATCCAGCCCTCTTGCTCCATTGAATGGTGGAATGAGAAGCTTTCAGGTGTTTCAGCTTGGTAGTGAGGTCACCTTCACTCACCTCAGAAGTGGAGTATGTATGGCTCATCAGAAATGCCCCTGCTCTGACTGCCCACATGTGTGGGGGGTGGTCTTTGTGGAGGTGCTTGTAGGCTGAGGGCTCCCTATACTGAAGCAGATGGACTTGTGGTTTGTGGACTTGTGTTTTCTCAAGAGGATTTGTGGGAGATGCGTGGCTTTCACCACCCAGGTCACAAGTGAGCCTTTGCTGCCATATGTCATCTGATTTGGGGAGGCCAGGAAAAGGAAGTGTTGCTCTTATGGCTTGCTGCGTTAATGGCCACTCTCCAAAAAGTTTGCCATGAGAGTTTTGATTCTAGTGGGATGTAGTACTTTTTAACACTGGAATAAAAGTCTGTTCACTTTGAGAAATACATTTTCTTTTGCTGCTCATGTAGAGTACCGTGTGGTTTTTCACAGCACAGTGACAAAGGCATAAAGAATGTCCCCAGCTTCCCAGACACAGCTGGTGAGTTGGTGCTGGATGAGAAGGGATCACTGCACTGGTCATCCAATGTCAAGATTTGTGCTGTGAGGCATCTACCTAGTACGTGGCAGTGTCAGGCATTTAAACTATTCATTCTGCTTGAAGCTTGTCTTACAATTTGACACTTATCCAGAGTTCATACTGTTATTCCCTTATCGTCCTATAAGAGGGCAATTACCTCTTCCTTGGTATAATTTCCTTTTTTTTTTTTTTTTCCTTCCAGAGAAGAGAGATGATCTGTTTTTTGGAGGTTTTCTTTATTTTACTGTTCATTCAGTGTAGGGACTGCTGTGATCAAAGAGTTTTGTATGACAGAGCAGCAGCCAAGTATGTTTTTTGAATTCATGTAGATAAAAAGTTGTATTTTGTAGGTCAAATGCTTTCACTAGTCACGTTGTGGCACTTAAGAAATCGTTAGTAACAAGCAATGTACACATTTTTCTTCTGTACCTTAATATGGATTTGGGAACCAAAATATTTTCTGTAACTGCTTCTGTATTTGTACATTTCCATGTTCTTGGATATAATTTGCATTTCTTCTCAAATCATTACTGGGTTGAGTTTTTCATGACATAAGAATTCTATGAACTGTTTGTGTATGTGTTAAGAACAGGTTCTTGTATTTGCCACCAAGTTCATATTTGGTTTCTCTTTCTCCCACTTCTGACACCTAGCTTGGGAAGGAGAGTAGACAGGAAAGGTGGAGACCCAAAATACTCACTCCCACGTGGTGGGCAAAAGCCCACCAAATTAGGTTTGATAAATGTATTAAAACACAAACATCTTTTTGACAGCGTATTTGCTTGAGTCTTGATTTTTATGAACAGGAGCAGATCAAAATACCATCTTAAAGCATTCTGTGGACAGTGCTGACATGCCCCTTTCCCATCTGGTGTAAAAGGGAAGCTGCAAACAATGGCAACCACGCCTTTATCCTCCTGCTTTCCCATTCTATCTGCATAATACATAATAATAGTTGCCAGTTTTGGCTTTAGCTTTTCTTGTCAAAATTGTCCTCTTTTTGCCATCTGTTCCACAGTCTTACCACTGCCCTGAAGCTGCACTTTTTGATACCTGCGATCACTTAAGAAGTGATGAACATATTGTAGCAAAGTCCATTCCTTTTAGCTGAAAGTAAAATAAATTAAATCTTGGAAATGAAAACAGAGCTCTTTCATTTGTTGGAATAGATTTTTTTTTTTAGTCTTGTTTCCTAAAGAAGGGAGGCTTACGGGGTTGAGCTGTTTGTCCATCTGCTTTTCTGTTCATCCTTAATAACTTTTGAACAATTTCATCCAGATTCCATGAGGAATAAAAGTCTCAAAGGTAATTGCTTTCCAACAAGAAAACTGGAGGCTGGTTGGAGGAGAGGGAGACAAAAATAGGTGTCCCCACTGTCTGCAGCATGAGCTTAACAATAATCTGTTCTTAGGCTCTTGCTAGCCAAGTTTCAAGTGTGTCCTGGCCTCCTGGGTACTGCAGTACTCTCCAGTCTCCAGAGCACGTTACTGAGTCTCGCTTAGGCAGAAGCTGAGGGGCCATGAAAGGGAGACAAGGGCATAGGGAATGTTGCTGGGGAACTGGGAGTTTTAGGGAAAGGACAAAATCAATGGAAATTGGGGCTGTTGGAGCTCTCAGTAGTTTTATGATCGATGGACCAAGTTGCTTTTAGATTCTGTATGGTACTACTGCAGCTTCTTGATCTGACTTCTCAGAGATGTGTCTGCCAAGGGTGCATCTGTGGTGCTTGCCTGGCTGTGAAATAACCCACATGTGAGAAAGGATTTACATTGTGCTCGGTGAAACTCAGCATTCTGAAGTGCAGCTGGGCAGCTACTTTGGCAAATGTTTTATTCACTCCTCTTTTAGGCTAGACAGAACAAGCCGTGAATGTAGATTGAATTAACTCAATAGTTTCTGATTGGGAAAAAAAAACAGGAGAAGGTTGTTGAAAAATACATTCCCATAATACTTTATTTTTTTCCAGGCTTAAGTCACTATTTGAATGAACACTTCTGAAAAAATTAAGATGGAAAATGTAGAGGAGATGGTGACTCCTATAATGGGTGTGTTTATTTGCCTGGAACACGTGAGCCCTGCATTTGCAACGCGTGCTGCAGAACTTCAGTTTGTACAACCAAATTCATTATGTGGAGTGTCTGCAAAATCTCTTACCTTTTGGCAGAAGTAGGGCACTGGGCTTTCTTTCCAGTGTACGCATTTGGTAAAATATTCATATTCCTGCATCTGTGGTGACTGTGGGAAGGAACCACCACCTGGAATTATTCATTGCCTGCGTCTCTGTTTTTCATTGGTTTGTTCTGTCCTGGGCAAGTGCTGGAGATCCTGAGCGTACTTTAAGCCGTGAGTCAGTGACAACCTCATGCTATTATTGTAAATAGCAACGTGAACGCTGTTCTTGCATGCGTTTTTCCACGGGCTTTGTCTTTCTCACCCAACACTGCAGCCAAGGAATTCACAGAGCTTCTGAGTCAGCAATCAGCTGCCTCGAGACAAAACATGCAGGGTACTGCAGACTTGCAGAACAGCCGGCAAAGGCATACGAATACCCTGGAAACCTGGCAAATAATTCTTTCCTGCCCTTGCTTTCCTCCTGTAATTTACCTGTTCTCTGACGTGTTGCTCGCGGGTTCCAAGGCCTTTGGGTGTTTACATCAGGAATGCAGGGCTCTAGGGAGTGACTTACCACGGTGACTGACGCCTCGGTGTTTGACCTGTGGGCATTACTGACTTCCCAGCCTGTGTGGAACGGGACGTCGGCAGAGCTGCTGTGCTAACACGCCACTTGGGATGTGCAGTCTAAAATGACCTGCTTTCTGCAGGTTTGTCTCCTGGCTTGGCCAACCTTGAACACAAAGCAGTAAGTTCTTAGAATTATAATAGTTTGGGTTTTAATTTTGGAATCTCCCTGAGCAGTGCAGAACCAATGCTGCCTCACTCCTCTAGTGGAAAAAGTACAGGAGAACTAAGAGTAACAAATGATTCTTATGCTGTCCTTACATGTCAGTTAGTGGACTGTGGACTAAGAGACCTAAATTGTGACTCTGCTTAATTTAGGTCACGTAACTTCTACTGTTCTTTCTTAAGTCTCAAGCACCCGAAGCACTGCTGTAAAGTGAGTGTTTGGGTGGTAGAGTGGGGTGCAAGAGGTAGGGGAACAGAAGAGAACAGCATTCAGCTTGGGAGGTTGTGCTGACTAATGAGGCATGTGACTTTATGCTGTCAGTATTGTGATTGTATTACACAGACACACTGAAACTACTCCTTCAGTGTTAGAGGTGTTTTGGTGGAGTTCATTATAATGTTCTTGATAACAGAAGAGGAGACACAGGCTTTCAGTACATAACAGGGTCACAAGAGCTGAAGTGGGACTTTGTAAAAAGGCGCAGATAGTGATAAGACAAGGGGGATAGCTTCAGACTGTAAGAGGGCAGGTTTAGATGGCATATTAAGAAGAAATTCTTCCCTGTGAGGGGTCTGAGGCACTGGAACAGGTTGCCCAGAGGAGTAGTGGATGCCCCATCCCTGTCAGTGTTCAAGGCCAGGCTCTGAGCAACCTGATCTATTAGAGGGTGTCCCTGCCCATGGCAAGGGGGTTGGAACTAGATGATCTGTAAGGTCCCTTCCAACCCAGACCATGCTGTGATTCTGTGACTCAGACTCCGCAGTAATGCAGTGGTTTCCCTAAGGCACAAGCCTGGAGTGTGTTTCCAGCTTCACAACAGTGAAGTTAAGATTAAAAATAAGGAAAGCAGCTCCATCCAGCTTAGTGAGCAGTACCGATACAGAAATGGCATCACCATAAGGCAGTTAGAAAAACAGCTTCATGTACACTGAGTCTTCTGAGACAGTTGTCCTAATAAAGTTAGAATCGCATTCTGCAGTATAGCCCATTGTTGTGCTGTGGCTTCTCTAGGAAATTTTACTTATAAAAAACATCAATTTCTGGCTGTAAGTAAAGGTTTTCAGGTCTCCTTTGCTATTTCTGAGCATAAACAATAAATACCATGTTAGACTGAAAAGCAGGAGTGCCCAGAGAAACTGCTGCAGAGCTGTCATACGGGAGGGGAAGAGACATGAGCTGTAATGTTTGACTTGGCTTCCTGTGTGTTGGAAGCAGGAAAAGAGCTGGTGAGAAACTAAAAAGTTTTATTCGAGTCCATGTTTCCTTTTTTACCTTAATAGCCTTTGCAAAATAACAAAGGACGAAAAGCACCTCAGAAGTCCTTTTACTTCCATAGTTCCTGCACATGTTCCCATGCTGCCTTCCTATCTGAAGGCAAACAGAACTGTTCTTTCTTAGAGAGTAGGGTAACTTAGTCCATGTGTGTAATTAGTATTACGTATAAAAGGCAGAAAAAGGCTTATTGTATAAAAAAAGAAAGAGAGAAGAGAAAATATCTATTCTTTAAGCAAAATCTCTAATTGTGAGCCAGATGATTAGTTCTGTAAGTCTGCACGCTGCTTCTGAGGGCTCCCAGAAAGGCAACTAGGAGTAGCAGAGCTTATGAGAACATGTGTCATCTGCCTCAGCAGATTAAACTAGACCCCAACTGCCACCTAAAATTTTGTGTGAGCCTGCATATCAAAAGAACTCGAAACCCACAGAATAGAGGAATTAGTACAAGAATCTTACAAGGATCGTGCACCAGCCACGTTTCACTCTTACGCTGCTTGCTTACTGACAGAAATATATGCATAGGCCTTAGGTAAGGGAAATGTTTATAGTGCTTGATGCAACACAGACAGGCTTTCTTTTTTCAGTCTTGACATCTTTTCTTAAGCAATTGATTGCTCTTAGGTGGTTTAACTTCTTTTTAGGATCACAGTAGCCATCAGTGCACAAAACCCAGTCTTTGCAAGAACACTGTATCAGCTTGTGGTATGCCATCCTCTTTCCTCTTCTGATAAATATATCATAAGCAAAGACACATCTTTTTAGAATGAAAGAACCAAAACTTATTTTACTGATGGAGTACTAACTCTTGAAGTACTCTGTGGTAGCAGTGTCTTTAAGACCAGCACATAACCATTCCTGTGCTGTTACGCAGTAACTGCCACATCAGTAGGTCTGCATCTTTTGTTTTCACAACCTCCGCCCTCTTCCAGACATCATGTAACATCTGCCAGTTTACTTGTGACTTCTCTGCTGTTCATGTGAAATGAGTTTTGATGAAACTTCCAAGGCGCTGGCTCAGGTTAAAGTATTTTGTGATTTACCAGAGGTGAGATGTGCCACTCTGCAGTGAGGCTCAGTGAGCTCTGGAAGGCTCTGTCTCAGTGAGCTTGGTCAGAAATCCTCAGGGTATCAATCAGTTGACTTACTTAGGACTGATGCATTAGTAATTACTGAGAATCTGGGCTCTCGGTTCACCAGGCTTAGACAAACTTTTGGAAAGAAAATGAAAGAGCAAGCTGAGTTACATTTTCTTCTTCTCATCTTTTAGGTTGATAATGCTTGTAAGCCAGAGGTGAAAGTGGCTCAGCGGAGCAACATTGGGAAGTCTGGCAGACTGGAAGAGAACAGCTGCCCCCCAGGGCAGCTGCCACGTGTGAAGCATGGAGGAGAGTAAGAACGAGAAGGTGAACCAGGCTCATGTTCTCTTCGACAGATTTGTCCAGGCTTCCACCTGCAAGGGCACTCTCAAGGCTTTCCAAGAGCTCTGTGACTACTTAGAACTAAAGCCGAAGGACTATCGTTCCTTCTATCACAAACTCAAATCCAAGCTCAATTACTGGAAAGCCAAAGCCTTATGGGCCAAATTGGATAAAAGAGGCAGCCATAAGGACTATAAGAAAGGGAAAGCGTGCGCCAACACGAAGGTAAGAGATACAGTCACTGTGGTCAAAACAACTATTACCCACTTTGTCTCTGGAACACACAATAACACAATGTCTGGATGTAAAAATATGTTTGCCTGGTGTCACACTAATGCTGGGGAAGACTCAGGAGTGTTCTCATACATGTATTTATAATATAGCCACAATGCGTTAGCATTTGACTAGGAATCAGAAATTCCCTTTGCCACTACAAGATTTGACTGCCCACCTGAATATTCGTTGACTGCCCACCTGAATAGTCGTCACTTATTCAGGAGAAGCAGCCTGCAGGTTCCTCTGTTGTGCATTTTTGTGGCATTAATACTATAGATGGCTTAGGAAATCTTAATTGGTAAACCTTTAATCTTGGTAGACTGACTTTTGCATTTTTTTACTAGACAGTAACAAGGACGTGCGCTGTTGGAGTCTAGGTACAAAATATGCATGTTTGGAAATTTCCAGCTTTAATTTGAAAAATCTCATGACTCTCTCAAGAAAAATAAACTTGCCTGCCAATTGGGCAAAATATCCTGTTTCCCATTATTTAGAAAATGATCCAGATTATATTCCAGATTCAAAGAAAAAAAAAAAGCCTTGGAAACTCATACCAATTTCTTTTAAAAGGTTGGTATGTGTGGTATTTACTGTAGGAATTCCTGTTTTACATACACACACACACACCCCCCCAGAGCATTTTACTTTTTTTTCAACCTGAATTATTGTGAGCTGGCATTTATGTGCTGCACTCTGGTTAGACTGTGCAGTGTGATTTTATTTATTTGTTTTGTGGTTACTGAAAGCAGTTCTTTATATCATTTATCAAAATGTGAATAGAATATGTTGTTTTTGTAAATAATCAAGCATTCTTCCTTTTTTAAAAAAGGCAAATAGTACTGAACACTGTAAAATTTAAACAGGATTCTGTCCTTCGTTGAGAACAATAGATGCTGCTGCTTCTTTTGAATATTCACCTTCTGAGAAAAGGAAGTATGTCAACTGGAGGAGTAAATAATTAATTCCTCAGTAGACAACAAAGGGGGAAATATATCTAGTTTAGAGTATGTCATTTCAGATCTGTGGAGTGAAGTTTAATTCTCAACCAGATATTAGAAAGTTGTGTTAGTTTCTTAATTGTTTATTCTCTTTGGCTTTTCAGTGGCCATTTTCACATGAAGGGAGGCGTTTATAATGAATTCCTACAGTAACACTTGGTAAACTCTGAAAATAGAACAACTGGGCACTGTCATGGTGGGCTGTAGCTTCAACACCTCAAAAGTTCAACCACTGTTAAGATTTACATTTTCCAGGCAGCATAAGAAAGGAAGGATTTACAGGAAGATAAATGTAGTGGATTTTGTGTATACTTAGGAATAAACCTTCCCAACACTATCGGATGTTATAGAGCAAATTCCAAATTGTTTTTCTGAATAATTGATTGCATTGAACGTTCATTGGATTCAGGAATTGCTCTTCTTTTGAATGAAACATGATGGGTAGAACTGAATTAGGGTGTTTAAAAGTATGTGAAATGAGTTTGGGTGGTTTATGTTTTAATGAGAAAGAGATTGAGGGACCTGTGGAAGATGCAGAGGTCTTCTAACTTATTTGAATAACAGGCTATAAGAGTGATTTTACCATCTGGGTTCTGGATATATCTTAGTCTGCAATACTGTTTGTTAACACTGAGGAAAAGGTTGCTTCAATAACAGAGATGCAACATGGAAGAAGAGATTTAATGGAAGGGTAGGTGGAGAGTGCTTGACTGTGAGGGCATACAAAAAATGTGAGTGGAGGGTGACATCCAGCTATGAAAGTAATTCAGAAAATTGAATGTGATATTTATATAGAAGTGGTGAGCTGAGTTTAGGACATTAGAGCTCCATTTGGTGATGTTTGGCTTGAATTGACAACTAGGCAGCCATAAGGAAATGTCAGAAAGGTAAGGGTTTCAGCTTGGGCAGATAGTAGCCATCTTTTGAGTTGGAGAAGTTCTGTGAATCGACAGCACTGACGAGCTGATTGAACCAGTGTTTGTGAGTGAGGTGATGCAAAGGCAATTTGTAGAGGGAGGGTCATACAGGAGACAACAGGTGAAGCCCCATGGGAAGGTGGTAGTGAGAGAAATGAGGGAAGTCCTTCAGATAGTGCTCTGAAAGAATATCTGAAGATGCAGAGGAGTACTGAGCCTTAAAAAAAAATTTGACAAGGATTTGCTTTGAAAAAAATTATGTAGCCAACTGTCTTAAATAAATTACAGTGGCACACCCCTTTGCCCCTGCTCAGAAACATATAGGACTGGATTTGGGATTCACACTGTTTTGAGTAGTTAAACTAGTAGCTGAGAGAAAGTGAAATTTAGTTTAAAAAACTTGGATATATTCTTTTTTGTATATGTTACTTTTAAGTGCTTATTTCCTATCCTAATAGTATCTGCCATTAAATGTTTATATGTAATTCCTAAGAGACAATCATAAGTGTTCCAAGCAGAGAGGCCTTTTAAGAACTGAATCATATCCGATTTTGATGTTTCCTAACTCACTTAGTTTTATATTCCTAATGTTTAATGTAATTTGCAAACCACTGATTAAAAGATACGGAAATTTAAGTGGGCATGTGGAGATGGTAGAATTTAAAGTAGAAATTAGGGTATTACCCACTGTAGTGGTTTTGATTCTAGGCCTTCCTTGGTAACCAGGTTGTAACTGAGGAAGTGGCCATGTTCCCAGTATTCCATACAATTTTTTACATAAACCAGGATATAAATAAGAAGGGGGAACAGAACAGAAGTCAGTCATTTCTTTAGGAAGTTTGGCTGTGGTACACTTGGAACATACACCAGTTCCGATGTTCTCATCCTCCGTAGTGTAGCTCTTAATTTCCCATTTAAAAAATGGTCAGGGATGAGGTGCTGTGCCTGGAGTTGGGCAGTTTGTGCACATGACCAGTGTCCAGGTTTACCAGAATTCAGATAAGCAGAGTACATGACAGAGTCTTGGACATGATGGGTTATTCAAATGTAAATAGTTACAAATGGTGCTCTCTCTTCATTGGTTATACAGAGAATACAGGATTTCAGTTTGCCTTTAATGTTCCATTACCATGGCAGTGTTACTGGAAACTTAATATAATCTGTCTGAAAGATCTTGAGCAAGAAGCGTTTCTGAGGGATGAGACAGCTCCAGTGCAAGGAGTTGCAGCAATTGCTTGGAGTCATTGAGGGGAAAGGGAAGAAGGAACATCAGTAGCTGCCTGTATTTGGCTGTACTTGGCATTTCATGTAGTTACTGTGGTCTGAGAGAGTATCAGAAGGTGGGGCTCTACAAGAGATCTGAAGCTGGAAGAAGCATTAGAGGTGGAAAAGAATTTTTTCTTCTATTTTTAATTGTGCTTAAAATTTTTTATGTTTTATAACAACATAATTTAATGTTTTTGTGATGGTAAAAGAAAAAAAGGCAACTTTGACCATGAATTACTTCACTGATTATCGTATAGTTTACATTCAGAACATCTAGAATCTTAAACATAACCTAGATGTTGTTAACCACATCCTTCTGTTGGGGCAGGGGGACAATTACAAAGAACAACAACAACAAAAAGTGTTTCTGTGACAAAATTGCAGGCAATTTGTTTATAGTTTGATTATGTAGACCTGAGTTTGAATAGTCTCACTTTAGTACAATTCCTTTGCTGTTGTGTACTCCATTGTAACTATTTTATATGTGGAAAATTATCAAAGAACAAAAGCCATCCAACTCAATGTGTTCTTGTTGCTTATTGAATCCAGGCTCTTTGAAGTCTGTAGTTGTCAGACAAGCATCATTATTACCTGGATAAATAGATACACTCAGCTGATTTTCTTAGAAGTTTAAAAAAAGATAGGCCAAGTGCTGTTCAAGAGTTACTTATCTACAAATAAAACAATATCAAATTGGAAGAACGTATTAGGTCCTAATTGAGTATCCCTTTTAATAAGTTATAAGATGGACATCTGTTCAATGTACAAGTCTATTTAGGAATTTATTAGTGCAGCAGTTATGCTTGCCTTTTGTCCCAGATGCCTCCAGGTTCTTGAAGCTACTAAAGAAGCAATGGTGTTGTTATTCCCTTCCCTTTCCTCTAGACTTGGATCTCTGCCCTCAGATTTATGTGACATCTCACACAGTAGTCTTACTCTGAATTTGCATGTCAGTTGTTGTGTCATCACTGATGTAACTTGTGCTGGTTTTTCCTCATTCAGGCTTTATATTTGCCGTTTCACATTTTTGCAGAATTTATGGCCCAGTGAGTAAGTGGTGAGAATGTGGGCAGCCTGTAAAAATTGTCATGTTGGTATGACCAACAAACACAGAGTTTTGCTTTGGGATAGGCTGTTTATCAGAACGTTGGTTTCTGCTTAAGTTTTGGCATAATTAAGAATTTCTTAAGGAGCTTTGCTGTCCAGCCATAAGGATATGTAAGGATCTGGAAAATAATCACATGGCAGCAGCAGTCACCTCTGTGACTGGTCTTTATTCTGTGGATGTGGTTTGTACTTGGTAGAAATCAAAGTGCAATAACAACATGATAAAATGGACTGTGTACTGTATTTATGAGAAATCACATACCAACACCAGCTTTCTCCGTGGACCTCGGTTTCTGTGGGTAAGAATTATCAGCTGGCTATCTTGGCTTTTTAATCTTAAAAGAAATTTTGCTCAGTCATTTCTCAGGAAGTAGGAAGTCAACACTAGACTGCACGTATTTTCATTCTCAAGTTGTGTAATAGTGTCTGATAGTGTTTGTGCGTGGAGTGGAGAAAGATATGAGAAGGTGAAAGACCTTTGATATGACAAAGGTTGGATTGGAGAAAAACATATTTTGATAAAAGTTGTGCAGTCACGCAAAGTTTGTGTTTGCACTGGGTTTACTTCCCTGAAGTTTCCTTTGCTGCAGTAGTAGAAGCACCAACATAGGGATAAGTCAGTGCTCTGGCTTAGCTACTGCCTGTGTTACTCTAAATGATGATGTTTATAGAAGCACTGGCATCTCGTGTGTTTATCTGCTGTTGCTGTGCTACTGAAGATATTCTTAAGAAAGGCCAGCTCAGGCTTTGGAAGATGAAAGGAAAACTTGTCATTGCCTTTTTTTTTTTTTTTTAAGACAAAAATAAAAAGTTATGGAATGGAGGAGGGAGAAGCCGTCAGAAATATTGCTGTTCTCTAAGTACTTACATAGCTTGGAAGAGTGCACCTTGGCAGCTCTTGGAACAAGGGTTGCACGCAGGCAGTTTACTTGCCTGCTTCCCAAGACTTTTTGCTGCTCTGGAATGTGCTTTATTTTTAGGTTGCGGTTACTGCTTTAACCGTATCAGTGGCAGAACTTGGCAGGTAGCAACAGAAAGACTGATCTGAAATTTCAGCTGATGTTGCAGACAAAGAGCACTTACTCCTAAGAGCCGTGGGATGCTTGGAAGCTGTGGTAAAAATATCTATTTCCTCCTCGGGCTGTAAAGTTACTCTCTGCTGGTTGTTTTGCAGTGTCTGATAATTGGGGCTGGACCCTGTGGCCTTCGTACAGCCATCGACCTGTCATTCCTGGGAGCCAAGGTGGTGGTCATAGAAAAGAGGGACGCCTTTTCCCGCAATAACGTGCTGCACTTGTGGCCATTCACCATTCACGACCTGAGGGGTCTTGGCGCCAAAAAGTTTTACGGCAAATTCTGTGCGGGATCCATAGACCATATCAGTAAGTACAGCAGCTGCTGGACACAGCAGCACTTGTTCTGCACTGGGGAAAAGTAGGTGAGGGCATGGGGTCGTTAAAATTCAGTCTACAGCAACCACTGCTTTCAAGTCCTTATGATACAATTCAGCACTACCTTTGCATCATGCATTTTGGACTGGACCTAGATGTGAAAGAAATGCATTGTCGTGAGATTAACACAGAGGAAATATGTATCTATCATCTCTTACACATTCCCAAGGCATACCTTCTTCCTACATTGAAAAGTACACAGAAGGTTTAAACATTTTTTCTTTTTTGATGGATAGTTTTTTGTTTTTCTGGCATGTTCCTGCAGCTGCCACATTATTCTGTTTCCCTTGCACATTGTGAGGGACTTGTAAAAAGGAAAAATTAGTGAATGCTTTTGAACATTCTTGTGAATGTCGATCTGGAGAAAGGAGGAACAGCTTTAGCTTTGTTAATTTTTGGAAGTAATGAAGATATGTTAAAGAACACTGCCAGCCTATGAATAAGTTCTGATTAAATAGAGGTTTACATGTTAAAATTCAGAATAATTTTGATGATTCTCAAATTCTGACAAATCAGTCTCCTTTGAAAGCTGAATGCTTTGGTAGGGCAGGAATTAATATTTTTCATTTAATTCTTTTTTTTGTTTCCTTTTTCCCCTGGAAGTTATTGTACATGACAGAGCCAGGTTTTGCCCACCAGTCTTTGTTCTCCACCTTGTTTTTTTTAATTTGGCAGTGAATGCTAAAACTGGAAGATCTTCAGAACTTCAATGTTGCAGATTGTTTTTTTCTTCCAATTTCTTGTCACTTATTCTTTCAGTATTTTTGCACGTTGTCTTCTTTTGTACATCAGCACAGCTGAAATTTAGTGTTTAGGTGGAGGATTTTTTCATATCTGAAATATGACAGTAAGGCGTCTTCCTTCAAATGAATCGAGTTTGCACACTGTCATTTTCATACCCACTACCTATGTAAAATGAAGAGGGGAGAGGTGGTGAGAAACTTAATATGCTCTCAAGGTGCTGGGATGAAGGTGCAGGTCGGTATCACAGCCAGGCTGATCACATGGCTCGTGGCCATCTGTGACAAGTGCAGTCCTGCTTGTGCTGTCTTCCCTCCCTCTCCTGCAGAGCATGTTCTGGTTGTTTCCCCTGTTGCTGATTTGGGGACTGAAGCATCAAAAAAACTATGTACTTTTCTTTCATTCTTTGAAAAGGATTGGGTTTTTGACTATGTAGAGGTTTCTTGGCATGTTGCGGTATACTCCACACTGGTGCTGAGAAGTGCTGGGAACGCAGTGGGGGAAAAGAAAATAGCAGCTGTCCTTTAAATCAGTTTATCAGTTATGTCACATAGACACACAGAGGCATCTTTGTGCTCTTTTCTTTTTCTTTGATTTCTTTAATGTTTGCTTTTTTGCAGGTATCCGTCAGCTCCAGCTTATCCTTTTGAAGGTTGCCTTGATCTTGGGAATAGAGATCCACGTCAATGTGGAATTTCGGGGGCTTGTTTACCCTCCAGAGGATCAGGAGAATGAAAGCAAGTAGCATTGAAATGGGTAGTAGAGAATGGGAAAGTTGTGGTAGGATACACAGACTCCTACTTCTTAACCCTGCTTATGACCTTAAGTCCTTTCCTCGTGCTCCATTAGTAAGAATAATTATTAATCCGTTTTTGCTTGGATTTTTAGTAGGATTTATTTTTTTCTAGTGACAAATCCAAATTACTTAATATACGAAACAAAGTCACCGGAAGTACTACACGATGGTAAATAGACCAAGACATGGTAGATCATAATTCTAAAATATTTAAGCCTATTAGACTTACAAAATAACATTTTGAAATTTCTTTGTATTCACTGAGGATGTTTATATCAGTGAATTATCCTTGTTATGCTTTTAGTATCGTTGTGAACCCTCTTCTCTGATCACCACAGGAGATGGTGGCCTGTTTGTTTCTCAGCCTTTTATTAATTGCATAGGTAGTAAAGGAGCTATAAAGTTTTAGTGGCCCTTAAAGGAAATAGTCAGGGGAGTTTTACCAGAGCTGTGTCTGCCTCTGGTTCACATGGAATGGCTGCACAGCTCAGGAATAGCCCTGTCAACAGTGCAGCTGCCCTTCAGGGTTTCCTGACGGACCATACGATGAAGGGATTATGGATAGTAAGAAGTGCTTTTATGTATTTGTCCTATTACCGTTGCTGTTTATATTGCCATTAACTTGGAGTTTATCAACAGGAATAGGTTGGCGTGCGTTGGTCCACCCCAAAACCCATCCAGTGTCTGAGTATGAGTTTGAAGTAATCATTGGAGGGGATGGCAGGAGGAACACCTTAGAAGGTAATGTTGACTCCATAATTAGCTTTCGAATAGAACTTACTCTTAAATTTGTTAGAACATAAACATCCTTTAATATGCCAGTCAACATCTGGAAAGACATTTGAGTAGTGAAAAGGAGATTAAAAGTTCATATAAAAGTCCATTTATATCAAAGACACCTGGGTTGTCTTTTTTTTCTCTTCTTGTACACTAGCAAAGGAATTAGGTGTTTTGATCTGGATAACCTTTTTTTCTTTAGTTGATTAGTGTTGTAGCTCTTACTTTTGGGTGTAAGAACTGAGGTGTTTAATATTACTGTATAGTAAAGAATCCCATATTAATATTTTCAATGCAAATTTCAGTTTTGAGAACAGTTATAAGAGAGAGAGGGGGAGGGGACTTTCCCTAAACAAGAGCATTTATTTTTCTGATGAAGCAACTGTTGCCTCCTCTGTGGAGCAGTTTGTAATTCATCCGGTCCCTTCTCTCTTTTTATTTTGTGAGGGCACATGTCTGTGGCATACTGAGCCTTCTCTGAAGGTGTGCTCTATTTTTCAGTGGTACTTTATCCTTCCCCCAGGGTTTCGCCGAAAAGAATTCCGTGGTAAACTCGCGATTGCTATCACAGCAAACTTCATCAATCGCAACACCACAGCTGAAGCCAAAGTAGAAGAGATCAGCGGTGTGGCCTTCATATTCAACCAGAAGTTCTTCCAAGATCTACGAGAAGCCACAGGTTTGCCAGAAGTTGACAGATTTCCAGTGAAAACGATTTGCCTTTATTAACAAAACTCAGATATCATGTTTAATCAATAAGTGAACATCTTGTGCAAGGAAGTCAGTCACTGCTGTCTCTCTGAGATCTGACTTCCCTATTTTTACAGCTGTTCTGCTGTGCGAAGCAGATGTGTGTCATTTTTGTTCAGAAGTGGAGAACTTATTGTTTTCAGGAAACATGAGCCCCAAATGGGAAGAGACTGAATCCTGAGTTCAGCTTTTTGCACTCCACATCTGAATGCAAATGTTAGTGATAATAAATGTATTTTTTTAGAGGAGGTAGCTTTATGCAGGTGAAATGTGCTGTTTGTGGCTTTGTTGAAGATTCTGATTTTTAAAGTCATCAAAAGCATGTGAGAAAGTTGTTTGGCATTCTCTCTCTGAGGCTTCCTAAACATGCAGTTTCAATTTACTTCCTTCTGATAGAGCTCTAGTGTTGCACATAACTCATAACTTGTTCCTTCACTACCATTTCTTTTGTTCTGTCACAAGGCATTGACTTGGAGAACATTGTCTACTACAAAGATGATACACACTACTTTGTCATGACTGCCAAAAAACAGAGCTTGCTGGAAAAAGGAGTGATACGGCATGTGGGTATTAACTTCTATATTCTCTATAAGCTAAAATTTTGGTGATAATTTTCATATGATACGGTGAAAAAAGGGAAGCATGCTTTTCTTCTACCACGTAATGTTTTTATACATTGTATCTTTATGCATTGTGTTTTAGAATACTGATGTGGTTGTGTTCTAAAGGGCAGTTAATGCCTTTCTCAAGTATTTTAAGCTATCAGAAGAGTGTTACAAAACCTATCCTTTCCAAATTTGTATCCCATTGTAGATTCGGGAGTTTTATTTGTGCTAAGATAAAATATGCTGAAAGAACATTTGATAGCTTAGTTGAGCTTCCTCTGTTTTATGGGAATAAAAAATGCTCAGAAGTTTCTTAGCCCTTTCCCAGTTAGAAATACAAGCAGGACTGATTACTATTTGCAATAAAAGATTTATAGATTTTCTCTGGGAAGCATAAACACAGATAGGAATGAAAGAAATTAGAGGGCAGATCCGTATCAGTGGATTTGTCAGAATTTTAATGCCAGTCTTAAAATAAACCTGTGGATTTGACCACTGCACTCTTACTTTTCTGGTTTTGGCAGGATCACACCGACACAGAGGTATTGCTCTCACGGGAAAACGTGGACCAGGAGGCTCTGCTGAACTATGCCAGGGAGGCAGCTGACTTCTCCACTAATCAGCAGCTGCCATCGCTGGACTTCGCCATCAATCACTACGGCCAGCCAGACGTGGCCATGTTTGACTTCACGTGCATGTACGCATCCGAGAACGCCGCCCTGGTGCGGGAGCAGAACGGCCACCAGCTGCTCGTGGCACTGGTTGGGGACAGTCTCTTAGAGGTTTGTGTTTTAACCCTGTTGTGTGCGAACACTGAGTGGAAGCACAAGCACAGGCCACTGAGCCCGTCACTGAAATACGTGGTACCTCTAAGAGAGTCGCTGTAAGGAAAGCTGCTGTTTATTATAGAATAAAGTGGGAGGTTTGAAGGAAGGGGTAGGAGTGTTGGGAAAACGGAGTATTTAGCATGATAATGATCTTGCTTAAGAAAATGTGCGCAGAGCTCTTTCTGAAGTTGTGTCTGTTCCATCTGCTTCCTGTTGGGACGAGTTGACTCTACAGAACCTACTGCAGGCCTGCTAGTGATTAACATTTTGTAGTTGGTTAAAAAGTACAATCTTCAAGAGAAGCTGTTAAGGCACTCCAGACTAGGAATTGTTGTTGGAAACAGGACATTGGCTTTGGGAGAGCTCATGAGCTGTGCACTACACATCTGGTTTCCTCTAACCCAGGAGGAGTGGAGCTTTAAGCTAATTACTGAGCTCTAACCCAGCAGGTTACTGTCTGAATACATACTTGATACTTCTTTTAAACTTTCCCTAACTGATGCTTTTCCTTTTTCTCTGCTTCTTTTTTTTCTTTTGTAAACTATGTTAGCCGTTTTGGCCAATGGGAACTGGAATAGCCAGGGGATTTTTAGCTGCAATGGACTCTGCTTGGATGGTACGAAGTTGGTCGCTCGGAGCTAGTCCTTTGGAAGTTCTTGCAGAGAGGTAAGAGAGAAAATGAGTACTTACAGTTCTAATCTAATCCTCCAACGTCTCATCATCCAGTCCAGTTTCTTCTAGTACAAATATATGGACAGAATGGGAGGTACAGACTCTCACTGTTTCTAGAGGATGCTTGAGGGTGTAGTTGAAGAAGATTTCCTAAGGAGCTGATAAACTGACGTATATAGAAATAAGAAATGTTGCATCTATCCTTGGTCCTAGTTTTAAAAGGTTAGACGAGGAATCTTTTCTTGGTGCTTATTGACATTGCATGGAGAAAGCGAGCCCAACTTTCTGTCACCAGCCCTGCAATAGCAAACCAGATGAAGATGTAGGTGACTTTTAAGTATCAGATACAGAACTTCTTGCCATCCCCGGTTTATATTGTGAATATTCTTTAGTATTTTTTTTAAGGAAGCTTCGACCTGCTTTTTTTCATGTTCTCCTAAACTGGCCACTTTGTTTCATATAAGCCAAACAACATCTTGTGCTTCTTTGAAGTATTGAGTTCTTGATATTTTTATAATCTTTGGCTGAGTGTTGTTTTGTTGATTCAAGGTGATCTCTTAGAGATTAGAACTCATGTAATTAAAAGATGGAGTAACTAAAAGCAGCAGCTAATACAGCCTGTTTCAAACTTAAGCAACTGCAGCTCAATGGAACAGTGCATACGGAAAATTCTGTTCATTTGAATTTTAAAAAAAATGATGAGGATTATAATGTTGTAGTTTGGAGCCAGACTTCCATCATCCTCCATTAGCCATTTGCAGACAACGGTAAGGTCTTCCTGAGCCTTCTCTTCTTCATGCTAAACAAACCCAGTTCCCTTGGCCTCTCCTCACAGGGAAAGTACTCCAGTCCCCTTGGTAGCCCTCTTCCTGAGCCCCTCTGGTGTCTCAATGTCTTTACTGTACTGGGAAACCCTTTCAGTTATGCTTAGTGCATTGTTTCTTCCCTCCTTTTGATTTCTGGAGCTCTATTAAATTGCAGATTTTAATAAGCTTATCCTGACTCTTAGCTATGCAGTGTCTGAAGTGGTTAGATTTCTAATTTGAATGTTTATCTCTTCAGAGTTTACTTAGCTGTAGTAGCAGTGATACATCTCTTAAAAAAAACAAACAAGAAAACAAAAAAACCCAAAACACAAACCCAACCAAAACAAACACAAAAAACAAACCCACCACAAAACCTAAAACAAACAAAAGAACCAAATCAAAACCCCAGACTTTTTTTTTTTTTTTATGTTATTTTTCCCAAGGGAAAGCATTTATAGGCTGCTGCCTCAGACCACCCCTGAGAACGTGAGTAAAAACTTCAGCCATTACAGCATTGATCCTGCCACCCGGTATCCCAATATCAACGTCAACTTCCTGCGGCCACAGCAGGTAACTGCACAAACAGTGCTTCTGAGTGCTTGTAATCTGCATTGTGTCTTTCCTCAGGTCAAGCTGTGATATAATGTTTTGGGGACACATAGTGACCTGATGTGTGTGTAACGTGGAAGCAGTTGACCTCTGTACTTCAACAAATTCCTCTTTAGGAATTTTTTATTTTGGTAGTTGTGACCGTGCTGTAATGATACAGGAAATCTATAAATTTGTGTCTGTGTGTGTGCATGGGCATTTTCTTTGTAATACTCTAGTCTAGCAATCTGTCACTGCAATTTGGTACCTACTGAGCAGCAGCAGTCAGCTGGACTGTTCAGTGCTGATGAGCTGGTCCTTGAGCTTCTGACTTCTGCTGCATAAGTGTACTTGTCTTCCTTCCTGTGATGGCTCCTTATTGTCCTCTGCCTGTTCTCTGTGTGGATCTGGGGCGCATGGCATGTTGGTCATTTGAAACTTCTTTGTGTCATTTTAGGTACGGCACTTGTATAATACAGGAGACTTGAAAGACATTCACCTGGAAATAGAGAACTTTGTGAACTCCAGGACACCAAAGCTGACTCGAAATGGTAGGCTTGGCTGCTCTTCTACTCCTTTTGGTATTCTGGAGCTGGATCAGTGCAGGAACTATAGAACAGCAGAGCTGTAGAGTATAATTTAATCAGTCTCTTGGTTTGGAAAATGTATCCAGCAATTGTTTTGTCAACAGTCTGTTTCCAGTTTTTCAAGTTTCCATTAGCATGTAAATATATTTTTGTTTGCTTAATTTCCCTTGCTTTATAATGCTGTTAAGTTTCTAAGCATATTTGCTTATACAGGCATTTCTTTTCACCGCCTTTGTCTATAACAATGTCCTTGCTTAGAGTTCAGAAGCCTAGACTGAATCTCTCTAACAGTAGACTCAGAATTCTTGCAAATGTAACAGAAGGTATTTCTTGTGCAGACTTTCACATCTGTGCTTTCCTTTTCCTAATCTCACTTTGCTTGCATTATTCTGAAAGCCTTGTGATTAGCATTTCAGTATCTGTCTACTTGTCTCTACCCTGAGGGGTATGTCAGACTTCTCCTTTTTGCATGCCTTGTCTTGGATGCCCAGACAGTGTTTGTGGACTCTTGAGTGGCTCTTTGCTGCTAAGCCTCCCTTTCACCGCTGAATAGCTGTGTAGTCTTCTGCTCTTTGCCCTGCAGCCACGTCCCTTTAGGCTGTAATCTCATCAGATCTTGCTGTAAGACAAGGTCAAAACAGGTCAGTGCTTTTAAGGGAAAGTTTTCAAGGGAAAAGAAGTTACAGAAGTACATTTGTGTGGTTCTTTCACTAGAAATAGTATATCTGGCCTTTAGGGAGCATTGTGCTACTGTATGTCCTTTTGATCATACTTAACAAGCCTTTGCAACTGTTTTATATTTCCTGGGGCTCTTTTACAATGGGTAGGGTGAAAAGTCTGGCAAGTTACAACTTAGATAATTACTTTTCAGCAAATGAAAAATACTTTCTTGGCTTTAAAATAGATATGATAGTATTATTTTTTTAAACAAGAATCCCCTCCTCCATTACCCATTGTAGAAGGAGCTTTTTTACATTAAGGTTTTCCTTGTTGATTCATGGGTCTTATGTTGTATTTTGAATTTGTGAAATGTTGTGCATTTCTATTTTAAAATGTGATTTTGGGTTTTTTTTTTTTTTCTTTTTACAGAGTCTGTAGCTCGCTCCAGTAAACTGCTCAGCTGGTGCCAGAGGCAGACCG
Source organism: Cephalopterus ornatus (assembly GCA_013396775.1). Taxonomy (NCBI): domain Eukaryota; kingdom Metazoa; phylum Chordata; class Aves; order Passeriformes; family Cotingidae; genus Cephalopterus; species Cephalopterus ornatus. The sequence goes on from VZRE01002157.1 coordinate 156,764, forward strand.
ATGGATATGCTGGTGTTAATGTGACAGACCTCACAATGTCCTGGAAAAGTGGCTTAGCTTTGTGTGCCATTATCCACAGATACCGTCCAGACTTAATGTGAGTAATTGTCTGCTTCGAATAACTGGGAAGGGCAGAACATTAATGGTGTTTGGAACTAATAATGTGGAGATTGAGGCAGTGCATTTGTGACTTATGAAGAAATGGATTGAAATGAATTCAATTAAACTTGATAGAAACTAACATACAGTGATTCACTAGCAGAGCGGAAGGTCGTGATGGCTTGGTGAATTTGAAGATAAATGTGTTGTCTTTTCCTCTTCTGGATGATTTGGCTTCAAATTGGTACTGACTGGAAAACATTATTGACTGACAGATATTTTTTTCGTGTGTGTGTGTAAAGTGAGTGAGGAATAGTTCAAAGATTGAGTTAAATTTCTACACAGCCCCTCATAAACTTCCTGTTTAACGGTAACTCTTTTAAAAGACTTTTTAGGCTGCTCTTTTTGGAATTAGTGACCCACAGTCTAAATAGAGGCGTTGTTACTCTTTGTACGCTGACATGTGGCTTGGGTGAATGGGAGAGGTGTCCCCTTACATGACATATTGGGTAAAACAGTGCCCAGATTCTAAAATGGGAAAACACTGGCTGGAATAAGCAACAGCAGCAAAGACTCTGGTACTTTAACTGAAATGTCTTCGACTTCCCAAAGGAACATTAGAGAAAGTAAATGCTAGAGTTCTATTTAAAGACACTATCCAATGTAAAACGTGCTGAAAAATTGTGTGGTTATTCCCTTACATGTGCACTGAATTACTTCTGTGTTGGTGTACTTGAGTTAACCTGAGGTACTCTGTTTAATAGCCCTATGGCTTGTGGAGAGTTCAAATAGCTTTTAAAATGATATATGTAATTCTCTACAAGCTATAGCTTTTTTATATAGGCTTTATGTAGTTCTACAAGTTTTGGTAAAAGCTAGAAGGACTAAAATATGAATCAATCAAGGAAAAAAAAAGGGTCAAAAAGTGAAGACTTAATTTAGTTCCAAGCGCACAGAAGAATTTATGTAGGGGAAAGCAGTACAATCTTCCAGCAATGGAGGAAGTGAAGATGCATTTCAGAGGATAATACTTCATAACAAAAAAAATCCGGGTTTGTAGGAGGAGAAAAAAAAATGAGAAAAGGATACGTTTGAGCTTAAGTTCACTGTAATTAAATAGCATGAACTTTACCGTGTTGCTGGCAAATAAATTTGAGAGATTTCAATGAGAGGGAAAAAGGAAAAAAAGGAGATGGATCCCTGAGTTCTCTCAGAAGACTGCTTTCTACTTGATTCAGTGCATGGCCTCTTTCTGCCCTTTGCAGAGACTTTGATTCTTTGGATGAGCATGATGTGGAGAAGAATAACCAACTGGCCTTTGACATCGCTGAAAAAGAGTTTGGAATATCTCCCATTATGACTGGAAAGGAAATGGCATCTGTTGGAGAGCCAGATAAGCTGTCGATGGTGATGTACCTCACACAGTTCTATGAGATGTTCAAAGACACCATCCCCTCTAGTGGTAAGGAGTTTGGGGCACTTCTGTCAGATGTAAAGAAAGCTTCAGGGTGAACGTGTGGGCTTCAGTTACCTTCATGCTGCTGCTGCACGAGCTCTCATGCTGGTCACTCACTAGCTCTGCATTACAAAAAGTTAGCTTCTTATTAATGCTGATAAAGACCACATTAGCAGCATTAGGAGCAAAAAAAGGATTTAATACACAGCAACGTCCTCAAAAGTTCTAAACTCCCTTCAGCACTACTAGATAAGTTTTCTGCTTTCTTACTATTGTTAGGGGTTTGTTTGTCTTAGGTAATGTGAGATGCCTTGCTAGTAGTGGTTTAGTAGGTAATTTCAAAACACTAGCTGAGTTTTATACCTATTTACAATCTGTGAATGCTGAGAGTAACTTCAGGCCAAGAGGAACAAAACACCTTTGATTAGAACTGAAAGATGTAATTGCCTAACCCAAATCAATAGGGCCACCCTTTAAATATTAATAATGTTGTTATAGATCTTTCTTTATTACTGATGATTCAAGTGTATTATTCTGGTTGGGGGGGAAAAGGTAGTTTTAATAGCCTTTTAAAAATAGGTCAGGTGTTTTTTCTAAAACTCTTTTTAAGAATACTGATGATCATGGTGCTCTTTAAATATAAAAGTAAGTAGAGTAAACAAACACAGCGTTTATTCTGGTTGGTTATGAACCCTGAAAGGAGAACTCATTTGGACAAAATGAAAAGCAAGAGTAGCTGAGAAAGGTATTAATTCTAGACGTTACAAACAGTTTGTACAGAAAATTCAAGGAAAAGGCTGTTATGTTAAAAAAATCAGTGAGACCTTCAGTTGTGTATTTAATAAAACACTACAGAAGAAAACTTCTTGACATTCCCTTGTTCTACCTGTTTTTCCTAACAGATAGTCTGGACCTGAATGCAGAAGAAAAAGCTGCCCTAATTGCCAGTACCAAGTCACCCATCTCCTTCCTCAGCAAACTGGGACAAAGCATCTCTCGGAAACGCACTCCCAAGGTAACCACGGGCAGCCTTGGGAACACTTGTGTCTGTCAGGCTCCTGTCCAAGTGGTGGTACTAAAAATGCAGGTGTAAGTATGCATCTGCTATGTGTTTGCAAGAGACCACGTGTTCACCAGCTCTTGGTATGGGGCAACACATGACATTTTTAAATTACATCCGTAATATGTACTTTCAATTGGTGGTATATTTCAGTCTTAAAATCTTATCCTTGTGGCTGAGATTTGGGGATGTATTTTGTGTTGGATCATAACTGTTTGCTCAGTTTCCAATGAATTGAAACAGTTGTTGAATGTCCAGTTTGAAGGTAAGAATCCCTTAAGGACTATGCAGGAAAAATACCCCTTTTCTTGACCAAATGGACAATAAGCCCAGAGAATTAAATAAGCTTTGCAAGGTAACTTAAGTGCATTGGTGATATTTATCTCAGCCCAGAAAGATATGAGAGTCCTTATCTTCGCTTTTTTTTTCCTTTATTCCTTCTGTTTCCAGGACAAAAAAGAAAAGGAACTGGATGGTGCAGGAAAGAGGAGAAAAACCAGCCAATCTGAGGATGTAAGTATTACAGTGAGGAGGGTGTCAGGGAGGAAAATGCATGGTAGGTACCTTATTCCCACTTCACTTCTTTCATTCCTTGTATCCAGACCGGATTTATCTAAGATTTTTTTAGACAAGAACTAATTCTTCTTCAGAGATTATGCTTTGTCGTATCTTTAGTGCAAATATTTTACTGGTGCTTGTGAAAGAATAGTACACAGCAAATGAAATGTGACAGTTCCCTGATGTGCTATTTTAATAGCAGTTTGCTGTGTTTTGATGAGGACATCAAGAATAAAACGTTCATTCAGTAAAGTCATGCCTTATTGTCAGAAGTTTCATGGACATTTAAACTTTAGCCTTGGTTAGTGCAAAAAGCACTGACATTTCCAGTATGCCCCATAAGGCAGCCTTTCAGATTAAGTATTTGTAGCCAAATAGGTACAGGTGAGTTAAAATTCAGTGCTTTGAGTTCATTATTAGAAGGTTTGAAGACAAGCCTTTGTTTTATGTCATGGGATTCACAGGGGTGTTTCAGCTGTAGTCTCTTTGGTAGGTGAGTGCATCAAATAGGGCTGAAAAGATAAGTAAAGTTTAACAGAACATTGGATGACATGCCAGAGGAAATGAAAATGTGAGCTTGCAAGTGCAGGCTATTAGATTTTTTTATCTATGGTGTTAGAAACCCTTGACAGCAAAGGGGTAGAGAGGAAAAGAAGATCCTGTTGTATCTTGTTAAAGTTTGATGTCACTGCTTTTTAGGAGGACCTCCCACGGAGCTACAGAGAAGAAAGGCCCACACTGGTGAGTGCCCTGACAGAGAGGAGGATTGATGCTGCTATTGGGAATCAGAACAAAGTCAAGTCTATGGCAACCCAGCTACTGGCCAAGTTTGAAGAGAATGCACCGGTGCCGTCCTCAAGCTTACGGAGACAGGTAGGAAATGGGATAATAACATCTTTATTTTGCAATTGTGAAGGAAAATCAGGAATAATAGCATACATTCTTCAAGACTGGATGCTAGTGATGCTATTTTACTTCAGAGGCTCTCCTAGAGGAAAGTGAAGCTTACTTGAAAAAGTTTAAAATTTCTGAGTATGGGGTGAAGACGAACTTCCTAAGAAAAGTTTATTTCTTTGTTAGTGCCTATATTATGTTGTGTAATCTCTTTCACAAACATATTACCAGCAATTTAGTTTTATTTATAACTACCATTGCTCTTTAAAAGCTTTCCAGGAATGTTCCACTTTTACACAGTTAAAGAACAATCATTCAATTTCTGATTTGAACACTTTCATATCAGGTTACATTATGTTTGTTCTTGTGAACTGTGATTAAGGTTTGTATGTGTATGTAAGTGCAGCAGTTAAATAACTGGTTGTTTCTTGGCAATCAGGATATTTGTATCATTGCAAGTGAGGCTTGCAGGTTATTCAGGATGGAATCTGAACTGCAACTCCAGGGCAGTTGTCTTTGAAGTCAGATTGAGTCACTTCAAGCTACTGCTGGCAGTGTGGTGTCAGCAGTAGGGTTTAAGTGACAGAGTTCTTGCCCTGCTGCATAAGTCGATCTTCACAGCTTGTGCCAAGCTCTGTGCTGCCACAGCCACGCTGTGAGTGGGACCTGACCTGGCCACTTTAAAGCCAGGTCAAGTTTGTCTATGCTATACTACACATCAGCCTTGGTGGTGTAACATAAGCTCAGAAAGGTGATGTCTGTCCCACCTTTTACCAATGAAATGTTTCTTCAGCTGCTACACATTGGCTAGAATGCTCAGCCAATGATTTGAAGAAACAGTGAAATTAAAGATAAGGTCCAAAATATGTTAAGTTTCCCATTTTTGGATGGTTTTTTCCTTTTTATGTTTTACTTGCTAAATGAATTCTCCCCTACCTTATTTTTTTTTTTTCTTGAATGTTTGTCTCTCTTACTCTGTATTCCATTCCTATGGCTTTCTTTGAGTTTCCTTTACTATTTTATCTTTCCTCCTGGGTCCCATTTTCCCTACAACCTGCATGCAGCAACCTGTCCTGCCTTATCAAGAACGTGTTCACAACCAACCATCCAGCAGACGAGAGCAGGGCCGTCTTGCTCCCATACCCCAGTGGAAACAGGTAAAGAAACTGATTCTAAGTCAATGCATTGCCTGCACCCACCAACTATCACTGTCGTGTTTTTAAACCAGTCCTTTTCCAGCACCTTGTCCAAGTCCATTGTTTTAAATAACTTTCAGTGAATAAACTCAACGTCTCCCTTCGGTAATTAATGTTTCAAAAGGGTTTAATCAAATTTTTCCCTGGCCTCCTATGATAGTTTCAACTTTCCAAGGTTTCAGTGGATGCTGCAGCAGAAATTTTTGCTACAGGATTTCTAGATTCTTCTGTTAGAAAGAAAAACACGCAAGCAATTTTGGCAACCCATGAGGTAAAAGGTGTCATACTGTCTATGATTTTAAAGCTCTTCCTTGGTATAACTAGTAAAATTGGTTATCAGTTTCGCTATTTATACGCTAAATCTTATGTGTTCTGTACTGGCAGGAGACTTTACTGTGGTTTCTTTCTTTTATGACGCATGTAGCTTTCCTTGCCAACTTCTCACCCTCCCATCTTACTGAGAATTCAGTAAATTTCAGGTTTTCTGCCATAGAGGCTTCCAGAATAGGGATCATCAGCAGGTATCAAATTTTATTTTCTCTCCCTTGTTTTGGCTCATTGTCATTGCTGGTGTTTTTCTTTCAGCCATAGGCTTTCCAAAGTTAAGGCTTGTGACAGATGATCTTCTTAGGCAGATAGGAATACTTATCTCACTGACTTCCTCTGCTTCTACTGTTTCTCTGTTCAAGTGGCCTCCTCATGTTTCTCAGAGTGCTGAGAGGTATTTTTAAGGCAGCCATAATTTGGAGAAATACCTGCTTCTTTCTGGCTGTAGTTTAATCAGAGCATACTTTGGAGTCAAGAGGAAGCAAGTGCCACTGGGTTTGGAAATCCACTGTTCCATGAATATGGATTCACAGTGATCTTTATGTTTGAGGTGTATTCTACACAATTAATGCTGCATGTCATGACTGGTGCCATGATGTAGAAGGTTTCTCTCCAAGGAAGAAGACCCAAGCCAGGGAGTTATTTTCAGTAGAACCGTCAAGATGTTTTGGTTTCCTGACTCAGTGTTTGTTCTTCTACCTTCTGTCTCATCAAAATCTTCTTTGTAGGCTAATGAGCACTTTCGGATGGATGCACTTCATCCACGATTGAGGAAAATTTAATTTTTAAAGGATACTTACCAAGTAAAGGGGAAAAAGAAAAAAAAAAACCTGATACCAAAAAGCCATACAATATGAGGTCAATTGATGAGCACTGCTTATGTTACCTCCCAAAAAAAAGGAAGACTGGATTGCACTGGCTGTCTCTCTCTGTTCAAGCGAATGAAGTTTTGTGTTTTAGCACTTGAAAAATATCACATTTGAGCAGTCTTGAGATTCCTATTTGAACTTGCTATTGAAACTTTATGAAGGCCTTATAATTAAGCCTTTATAGTGAAACAGAAGTTCTTATTGTCATCCTTCTGCAAGTGGTTAGAAAAAAAGGATGAACTTTTGTTTCCTGCTTTTAATAGGATTTTCTCCTCACCAGAGAGCAGTTTGTTGTTCCTGTGTTTGTTCTTGTTTTTACTTGCACTACACCATTTGAAAAAAAAAGACTCAACAGAAGGAAGAAAAAATCCTTCTGCTCTCCTTCAACGTTGATAGCATGTAGGGCGTATCTTTAAAAATCTTTTTGTAGCAGTTTTTCTTTCAGAGGACTTAAATTATTTTGTTCAAGAGTGGCAATGATTGCCTTGTGTGGATGATTTCCCTCTCAAGATTACACATGAAGATGATCTTTCCTTGATGGGCTTTCCTGCGTCAATAGAAGATGATTGATTCTTGGGTCCAGATTTCAGGCTGAATTTGCAGTGCTTTTGAAATGGAGAAGTGTAAAACTGAGTCTCAAGGATGCAAAATCTTCAGGATGCATCAGGACCAAAAACCCAGTTGATAAGAGTCCCTGTTCCAAAGGTGCTCGCCTGGGGAAGTGAAAAATATTGGTCACCTGCGTTCAAAAGCCATGGACACATACAGAACCATTTATTCTTGACTGATCAGAGATCAGCTGAGGTGGAAAGCCATCTCTGGAGCCAAGCAGACAGCTTTGCCAAGCTTGGACAGCAATCCATCCTGTGGGAAGTTGCTGCTGGATCCGCTGCTGGACTGGCTGCTAAGACTCCTAATTGTGGTTGTGGGACTGCACCTCTTGATAGTACTGGACTGGCTTTCTGCAGTGACACTGGGCACTTGAAAGCTGGCCTTAAAGCTATTTCCTGGGCTACAGACTGACTGCCAAGGGGGTTGGTGGCTGGGTTACTAGTACATGTCACTGGAGATGCTGTACGGGATTAGTATTGCTCCTGACAAGTTCTTTAGGAGGATGTATGTTTGCTAGAAAGAGCAGTCCGTGAAGCTATTGGAAAGCTATTTTTCTTGTGTGGCACAGGTGTTGAGGTTCATGAGCAGAAACTTCTGTTACTGGCTGCATGTAAGATACGTCACGTTGCAAATGCTTTCTGCTGAAGAGTGCTTTGAGGAGGAGCAAAGCAGTTCCTGAGGGGACAAAGGGTGATGTGTTACTGAGGGAAACCACAGGTTGCCTGATGTTCTTAGGACATGAAGTTGAGATCCTCGGGGCTCTTTGGCAGAAGGGCAGTTATGTGATTGACAGGTTTGGTCCTTCTTATGTTTTGGAAACTGCATGGAAGAGGAAACTGTTCGGCAAAAGCATAAGAGTGATTGCAAGGGATAAACCAGAGTTGCAAAGGATATGGTCTGGGTTGGACCCACAGTTTTGATGGGAAATTTGCATCTTCCTTGGGCTACTGCCTGCTAGTGTCTGTCAGATGGACTTCTTTAGCTGTACTTGCTTAGCAGTTTAAATCTAGAATCTCGCTTTTGCCCTGGTATGAGGTGATTCAAAGGCATTCTGCCTTTGTCTGTTGTATAGGTGGAGTAGGGGTGGTTGCTACAACAGAATTCCTAGACGGAGTGAATTCCTGACAGAATCTGCTCTGAAGCAGTTTTTGCTTTCATCACAAGACTTTAATGGTGTCTCTCTTGGAAAGGCTAAAGAGCAAATGGATTAAAAACCTCACCAGTCAGCTCCTCAGCATTTAGTGTGCTCTGCATTCCTTGTGAATTGGATTATAAAGTTTGATTTATTAAGCTACACTTTGAGAATGTTGACCTGTGTTGTCCAAATTCAGTTCTTGTTCCTATGAGCACCTCAGCAGGAGCTACTAATGCAGGAAGATACTCTAAAGTGTATGTGCACAGTGGAAATGTGTGTCATTTTCTTCTATGATGGTAAAGAAAAATGTGATTATCTTACATGATGGTAATATCTCCTAAAAAGGCTGGGTTGTATTTCATGGCGTAGAGGTTAATCTGTTCAAATGAATGCCTTCTTGTATGAGATCATGTTCCATTGCTTTCTGAGCCATTTTGGCTGCTTTTTGGAAATAGCATCTCATTGGGGATCATGAAGGCATTGAAAGACATATGGTCTATCCAGAAGAGGATGTGACTGGGCATGGTACAGGAGAGACAAGCCTTTTAAACTGAATTTTGTCCTGGACTTCCAGACTCTCAGCTTATGGCCTTCAGCAGTTTTCTGCTATAGTTCCGTGGGTCTCCTGTCAGCAGCAACTTTTGTGTGTAATACAAAAGCTTAAATCACTGGTGTGTAGAAAGATACTTGTAAGATGGAGATCCCATGTCCTTTGGTGCACATCTTTTCTGCCTTTGGAGATCTGATGCTTATTCTTTTGAGATAATTCCCTAAAGTGTGGTAAAGGGCAGTGTTACAAACTTCAGTAATTTTGTTGGAACTGTGTTTCTTGAAGATATGCCATGACTGAGATGACCACAGTCAGCAAGAGCTGAAATCTCAACAGAAGAGAACTTACAACACCAGTGATTTCTGCAAATAATGCTTTTTAAACTTAGATTTCTTATTTAAATCTGTTGATAGTTTTTCCCTCTTTCCTACAGTCATCCTTGTCTTTGCATGCTCAGAAATACATCCTACTGGAGGACTGAACACGTACCTCCTCATATACCTATACAGTGTTATATTCTGGGGTTATCCTTGGAAAAACAAGCAAGTTTGTGAAAATTTTGCCATTTGAAATGCAAACCTGGCCATGGACAGATGAAAATCCATGAACAGCTCTGTGATTAAGAATGTTACCATCCTTTCAACTAGAAATCAGTGACTTCATAGTTGAGCCTTTTGAAACAACATATGGATATTCTTCATCCGCTTCAGTGCAAAGTCATATGTTTTAGTTTAAGCTGCTTGTAGCATCTGTTTGAAATAGAAGAGTTGATTATTTATTTACTTTTTTTTGCTGAAAGGGAAGAGAACACCCAAACAGATGTGAGTGCCAGCTCAGCTGCAAGGGCAGTAATGAACATCTGTAATTCCTTTAAACCGTGTGCAGTTTCTTTGGAGTCTCATCTGACAGTGGCTTTGGGGACACAATGTTTTGTTTTTCACAGTGCAACCATTTCCAGATATGCTCTGGTGAGAACTCAAAAGAAAAGGAAATATCAGGCAGAAGATACATTAATAAACAAAAAGTGGTGGAGAAAAGACTATACATAGTAAGGAGGAACAGCAGTAGAAGGGCATGAAATTGAGGACTTGTATGTGCAATTGTGTAATATTCAGACTATTAGATACAGCTACATTTTGGCTACAAACCAGCTGTATTTCTGTTCTGCTAGAATGTAGTACAGCTTAACTTAAAAATGGTTTAAAGATGGTTTAATATCTGTAAGTTTAAGAAGAGGGATCTGAAGCCAAGGACAGAACACTGTGACTTGAATTGTATTACTAATGAACTGCAAGCAAGAGTATTTAGGTCAACGGGATGGATATTTTTAAACATTGCAAGGCACAGTAATAAGTAATTTTTCATGAAGCAAAGAGAGCAGTCCAACTGTGCTGTGTAGAGTTCCGAGTTTTGCCTTTCACTGGTTGTAAGACCTCGAGTCAGAAGTTTTTGGTTTAATTGATTGATGTAAGTCTGTGTTTGACTGTGATCATGTGGCTCTGGATAAAAAACTTGGGTCTCTCGGCTTCAGATATGTGGCTTTTGGTCATTTTTGAGAGGTGTGAGCTTAGGGTCACAGTATTTCAGTTCACATGTTCTGGCCTGTCTCACCAAAGCAAGAGGTAATGTTATCTCCTTTCTACCATCATTATTTTATTTGTTTTTATTTCTTTTTCTGTTTTAAAAAAAGATGAGGCATAAGGAACGTTCTCGGACCTGCCCCAAAAAAGTGATCATGCTCTCTTCCACTCCGTCTTCCTCTCCACCATATCCCAGGCAGCAGGTGATTCCCTCTGCATGCTCTATCCCTTTCTCTTCGTTGCTGCTTGTACAAGTGACTAGATCAGTTACCAGATATCCCATTTACAAATAGATTTCCAGTTTTCTTTTTTTTCAGATGCTGATAGGGCTTTCAGCCTCTTAGGTTAGGAACATAGGGCAGCATTATCTCACTGGAAGCGTGGAGAGGCTCCACTGGAGACTCAGATTTTGCTGTAGGCTAATTTTTAATTACAGTAGCCTTTCTCAGTGTTGAGATACAGCAAAGTAGAAAATAAATGTTTGGAGTAATGAAGGGAAAGAAATGAAACTTGGATCGGTCTCCACTCTTCATTTAAATTTTCGACTGAAAATTTGTCCTTGTATCCATAAAATGTTTTTAGGATTACTTGTATGAAGTGCTCTTTTGGGGTGTTGTAGTGGCCTGCACATGTCCACTGTGGTCCTCCTATTTCCCCCACGCTCAGGCTGTTGTCTCACAAGAGTTTGTGTTCAGTCTGTCTGACTTTGAACCTGGAGCAGTGATAGCTGTTTTGAACACGGTGCATAAACATGCATCCAGATATTTGTGCACATATATTTGTTGTCCTAGTTAAATATCATCTGAAATCCTTCAATATTTGTGTCTTGTTGTATGTTGTCATTGTGCTTCTTTGAATTGTATCCGTTTTTTTTAATGTTTGTTTCACTTTCCTACTGCCATAATAAAATCCGCTCCTTTCTGATCAATTCTGAACTAATATTGAGGTTGTAAAAAGGCAGTTGAAGTTCCATTACTTCATGTAAGGATTGTACAAATGAATTTCCCCATGGATAGAGCATGTTTCTTTGCTGAACACTTGTCTGCCCATAGACTCTGGAAAGGCAGGTTACCTTTTAGCAGAGTAGACGAGTTTTATTCTTTGGCATGAAGTTTAACTTACCTTGTTGCTGTGATTTCTCAGAGTAATTACGCGTTGCACTTCATCTGGTCTAATTATTGTCAGCCTCCAGAGCAACCATTCTTTGCTGCCTCTGTGGTCTGCATCTGCACAATAGGTCAGGTCTGCTTACTGATCCCATCTGAACCTGTCCTAACAAAAAAGTTGGTTGGTTTTCTGCCACACTGTGGACAGCGTACGGTGCAAGGAAGGATACGGGAATGGGCATCTAGGTAGAGCGGATGGGGAAAGCCCCTTTCATTAGCAAAAGCTGCATTTCAACTGGAGCATAACATTATCAGATGATGTCCATAGCTAGCTGCCTTCCTCTTGTCAAAATCCTTTGAGAACTTTATGGGGAATATTTTATGAAAGAAGAAAGGTTTTCCCCAAGCTTACAAATAGAGAAACTAAGGCAGTTAAATGCTGAGTTTGGTTTTCTAATCTATAGCATGGGATTCGTTTTCCATATAGAGAAATTTGCTTTCAGTCACTAAGGATCTGGGAGCTCTGTGTTTTCCTTCCCTCGCCTCTCCAAGCGTTTGTTTGTCCTGTGTCCTTTTGGTTGCCTAGCTCAGTCATGAGAGCCAGCTACTGCTGGGTTCAAGTGTGCTTTGATCATTTTCTGTGTTGTGTCCCATAGAAATTTTTTTTTGCCTGCCTTCTTGCTCAAAGAAATAATTAAAAGAAAAATCAGTCTTCCTTCTTTTAACTCTGAGGAATTTTTACCCTCTGTGCTACAGAACTGATCTGTTAGACTCAGTTGAGTAGTCTGCTTTTGGAGGCATTCTTTTTTCCTTAGGAATGATTTCTTTCCCTGAAATTATCTTGGCTCAAGCCTCACAGCAAGTCAGACAGATCTGTGTCCTTGTTACACTGATGTCTTTTAAAACCTATACCTCTGCACTTCTAATGCGTTCATTCTGCCACTTCTTTTAAACTCTTCATTTCCTTCCTTTGAACTAACTTCACGGTATGAGTGATATTGAGTGTCTTTCATTCTTTATTGTACTAATTTCATTACATTATGATACTATATTGTTGTTTACTGACCTCATTTGAATATATACTTTTTAAAAGAATTTCTCTACAGGAGGCAACTTGTTATTGCTAGGTTTAGAATATACTTAATAAACTGTTCTGCTGTTGTTATGGCCTCTCTTCTACCTGCATTTTAAGAAAAATTGGATGAAGTGTGTTTTGATTAGGAGGTTGGTCTGTGATTGTTTTTAAGCTCATAATTTATTGCCTGCAGAGATTCAGGGAACCTGGTGCCGGCTATCCCGGGGAGCAGAGTCCCAGACAGGAAAGGGTAAAGAGCATGAACAAATGGCATGGACGCTGATGACACAAAGCTGTGGTGGATGTGTGCAATACAGAGAGCAAATATACTGGGTAGTGAAACACACTTATCCTAATGCTGCTGTTAACACGCTGGAACTGCTGAGAGTCAATTAGGAGTGATCCTTTCGCGTGTGATACCCACGTAAATGCATAACAAGCCTTCATCAGCTGTGTGCTATATGCTTTTATTTTGCCTTAGATCTAGCACTTAAGCTCTTCTCGTTCTCCTTTTCCTCTTACACCTCTTCAGTGAAGTACGCTGTGGCTGTAGCCGAACAAGAAGAGTTATGTTTCTGCGCTAATTCATGCGAACATGGTTGCATTGTTTTCACTGCTTGCTTTCTGGATGGTTAAACAACCGGCATTCCATCTTGCCTCCTACAGGCCAAAGTAAAAGGAAAAATGATGAGGCATTGTTTAGTATAGAGACTTTGAAGCCTTCTTAGCAATGAAATATTCAAGTCTGTCTGAATGGCTCGGTATTATACAGAAGCATGGGAAAAGAAAAGATGGGCACTCAAAAGGATCGGTTGATTTAAATTCATATCGACAAATTAATTGACATTCCAGTAAAGGCTTTGAATGAATTAAGTCATCAGTGGTAGCCAGCAATAAAACCGTTGCAACTTTCAGAATGTGTTCTAACAAAAGCCTCTTGTGGGCCGAATGTTTTCTGACAGGCAGTAGAAGATGAATACGCGTGTCTGCAGCGACACAGAAGCCCACAGCTTTATAATGGGCCCTAGTTTTATTGAAAATGATCTAGTAGGAAGGAGTAGGTGGAACTGAAAGCAGCTTGAAAGTAGAGAGTATTATTAATGGATCTGAATGGGAAAAGTGTTTCTTGTAAACTGGGTGTGAACCCAATTTTCTGTTGTGCATTAGAGGACAATAAACAATGCAGAGCAGTACACTGGCATTCTTGACAGATCAGGCCTGAGGTTTCTTGATGCACATGTTTGTAGCTCCTGGTGCATTTGCTTTTGTACTCTACACACAAATTAGCTGAAGTCTGTGTGATACTGCAAGTGATACCCCTGCTTTATACAGCAGGCCACAAGCCAGGTCTTTTTTCCATGTCACCAAGTGCACCACACAACAGTTCAGGAAGATTGATATGAAAGACCAGAATAGCAGAGGTGTCAAATATTGTGCCTGGGGTGTGTTGACGTGGTTGTGCAGTAAGAACAAGTAGGACAGTGAAGTTGCACAAGTAAAACTGGCAGCTTCTGTGAGTATTTGGTTTTGCTGTTCTTAGCTTCAACCAGCCAGGCTCATTAAAACATCCTGTCTTTGGCATGTAGAGCATTCACTTTGCATTTACCACCATCTTTAGGAAATTAATTCATTCTTTATGAGAACTGAAGGACATTACCCTAAAAATATGTGACTGCACAAAGTCTGAGAAACAAATAAGTACAGGTTTTGATATTTAAAGGGAGATCCTTGAGAATGGAAAACTATGGGGAAATAAACTGACAAATAAGCTCCTCTGTGCACGATAAAGCCACATTTTTAAATTATTTTTTGATTGTAATGCCAGAGAGAGAGAGGCTGTGCACTTGTTTGGTTTTGACTGCAGCAGGTCCTAGTGGGAGAGTTGTGAATAACAACTAAATCTACTGGTTTTATTTGCCCTTGGTGGTCAAAATGTAGCACTTCATCAGGACAGTAGACACTGGGGGAAAAAGTCTTCACATGAGAGCTCCTCTTGCTGTTCTGCATGTGAATGTCATACCTTTTGGCTGGCATTTTGGTGTCTCTTCCTTTTGGGGCTTTCTTCTGCCAGTTTGTTTACTTCCTCCCTCCTTCCTCATCTCACAGAGACCTCCTCGTTTATTTTCTGGTGACCAAGTGCCTGAGAATGTTGAGCAAAGGGCATGTCAGCTGGCTGCCCTCCTGGAGTCCAGACGTGCAGTGAGGCATCAGGTGACGACAGCCCTGCCTATCTGGTGTCCTGTGTCAGTGCGGGATTCTGGGGACACGTGAAATCTGGGGTCCCAGAGAAAAATTCACCAAAATGCAATGGCCACTGCTCTGCAGTCACATGGTTAAAACAATGGTCAAGTCTATTTTATGTAGTGTTTTCATCTGACTTGCCAGTTCTTAGCTGTCTCCTCGCTTGGTGAGTTACAGTGTTTCTGTTCCTCAAAACACGATATGAAAAATAAAGGAAAAAGCAGCCTCTAAACTTCAGCATGTAGATGCTGAAAACCGGCTGGGCTCCAGATCAAATCATCTCACAGTGGTCGTTTACCAGTCAGTTGCTCACAGATTTACGTGCTTCTGGACGCAAGAACATTCACATTTTCCAAGCATTATTCCTGGCTCTGAAGTACTACTTTTGTGTCCATACTTCCTGCATAGTTGTTTCCAATGGTAGAGCTGGCAGCCTGTGCAGGTTTTCTTTGATTCCAGTGTACTCTTCTGTTTTGTTTTGGTTTTTGTGCTTCATTTTCTCTTCAGTGTGTTGTCTTTGGGATATGGGAACATACCAGTTTGAACTGGGGTTCTTTAGTTGCTTGCCCTATCTCTGCTTTCAGTTACCTTCAGCAGCATTTGGCAAACTGCAGAGTGCTTTTGGAAAACACCATCTACAAAAGCGATGGTTTTTTCCCCCCCTCCATAACCTATTTTTTTAAATTAACCATCTAAAAATCAAGCTGTCTTCATGAGCTGGAGCATAAATAGTCCCAGAATGTTTGCTGGTAGGCATAACTTTTCCAAGCCATACTGAAAGGAAATTTATAGCCTCTAGGTCACTTGGCATTGCTGGGTTTTTTTTGGGGATGCCATCTTTACTGATGATTAAAGCCAGTGAAGCTGTTCTGTGGGAAGGAAGAAGTGAACCTTTGGCTAGATTTATGATTTGGGGACATAGAACAAGCTATGAAAGACTGAATAAGAAGACTAGTTTAAACATAACGACACCTATTTCTTAATGAGTGACACAACTGAAGATGTCAGGCATGATCCACAATGCTTGTGTGCATTTTCTTATGCAGTTGAAATGATGATACAGAAACGAAGATCCAAACCAAAACATCGTGCTCCTGCCTTTTGTCTTGCTCTCTGGCAGTTTTAAGCTCCCCTTGAGGGTGTAAAAGATTAACAGCATTGCAACACAAAGGTAGAAAAGAAATTGTTTTTTAAATTGTCCAATTTCTGTATGGTGCAGAATTGAAAAGGAGAGAAAATGGAGGGGAGACGGAGAACACAAAGTAGAGGAAAGCATACAGTGGGTAGGGCAGAGAGGAAAAAGAGGAAACAGATGTTGGAACACTGCAAGCAGTGATGGATTATGATGTGGGATGTAAGGGAAGAAAACAAGAAAATAGTTTGGTAAGAGAGAGACAGCTTAGAAAAGTGAGGCATTTTCTGAGAAGAAATTTGATGAAATGTTGATGATCTTAAGTATGGAAAATTTGTGTATTAACAATTATATTTCTTTAAATTGGGGAACCTGTGAAAGCCAAGCTCTCTTGCATTTTGTCCAGTAAATTTAATCTTGAGGTTAGCCTACCCTAAGTGGCTAGAAGTAGCTATTTGTGTGGATCATGCAGCTATGTGACATTTATTTTTCCTTTTTTTTTTTTTTACTAAAATCATAACTTTCTTTTCAAACAGAGTAAATTTTTTGAAACTTGCACATTTTTTATTTCCAGACTATAGTTTTTAGAAATGTGTTGTTTCTACCAATACTGCTGTTTGTCTGATACTTCCAGCTTTTGGGTTTTTTTCCTATTTACGTGACTTATTTCATGTGAGAGGGGCATAATAATCCATAGAAATAATGACAAGGGTATATTGGAAGACCAAATTTTGGGTTCTTCTGTGAAGAACTGGTTTCAGAAGGATGCAGATTCTCGGACTGTGATTTTTTATTTGCCATTTGATAAGCAAGAGCAGCAGATTATTTTATATTGATTCATTCTTTTTTGGTGTGATTTTTCTAATCTGCTTACAATAAATTTAAGGTTGGAAATTTGCTGCTAATTACAGGAAATACATACAAGCTAATTGCTTTTTCTTCCACCCCCCAGGAGAACAGGCTTTTGGTTTGTATGGTTAAAATATAGAAGAGGCCTCACATGGCCTGGAAAATGATCTTAGTGCCTTGGGCCAGTAATAGAGAACGATGGGAGATGCAGAAGGAGCAGAGGAAATTGATTTGGAATCTTTGCCAGTTGCTTAGTTGGTTGGGTTACAGGAGATTGGACATCTGTGGAAGTAGGTAACTGCTTCCAAATGGTCCTAAATAACTTAAAACCTAATAGAAAGCAAATTAAGAATGACTTACTCTGCCTCGCCAGGGACAAAGTGAAGATACACGAGAGTCTTTAAGGAATTGTTCTTGATGGTGACCAGAAAGGCACGAGTGTGGTTCTTTATTTTCTCTTCTCTTCCCTCTGTAGCCACGTGTGATTGTTTTGACTTTCATTTTATTTTTTAGCCTGAGACTGAACCGTCTCGCCGATTCTTTGTTGACCAGTGGGAGCTCTCCCTTAGCCTCCGCTCTTCCAATCGCCCTTCCTCACCTTCATCCGACTCCCTCCGACAGGTAGCCTTGGCCTGAGCGTTGCCAGGTGCATCCAGCTGTGTGTTTGCTTGCCAAGAACACACCACGAGAGATGGCCAGGCTTGCAATGCTTCACCTGCAGAACACGAGATCTGTGCATAGCTATGCACAAATGAGAACCCAGAGGCAGCCTGTGCCTGGCACAGCTCGGTTCTTGTCAGCCGTAAAGCAGTTTGAAGCTAAATATCTTTAACATTTGGTGTAAATGAAAAGCTTTTGGTATGTCTCACTCTCAAACCAGGATTTTTTTTTGAGCTCTTCTGGCTTTGCAGTAAAGCTTTCTGGTTTTGCTTGCTGCTTTTATTGAGGTTTTGGGCCAAACAGCAGAATGTGTTTGTGGATATGTGTTTAATGGACAGTGTGAAGTAAAAAGCACTTTGGCTTTCTGAAAAAACACTGAGAATTTGAATTAGTTGCAGTTGTCATACGTGAACAGCAGGAACTTGACTTGACCTAAGCTGGAGTGGGTTCTTTACCTGCTCTTGAAAAGGCTGCAGAACGTTGTCTATCTTGAAGGCTTTTGACCATGGGAAGAAAGATAAAATGCTTTCTAAAGACCCGTTATTAGGCAAGGTGTGATATGTAGGAAAAAAAGCAAAATAAATCAGAAACACACAACCCCAAATGAAAAATTCAGCAACTAAATTTCTCACTCCAGATAGTCCAAGGTATTGTGAGTTAATATTAACATATTCACTTTGTAAGCATGGCACCTCATATGTGGTGGTAGAAACTTAAAGATTCCTGAGGGATCTGCATTTAAGGCTGAATGAAGGTTTCAGATCAAAACTTGGTCAGGGGAAACCTGATTCAGCTAAAAACATTTCTCCCGTGTAAATGTTTGATCTTTCTTTAAAGAAAAGTTAAAGAGCCTCAAAGGTTTCTTGTCCTTTAGAGCCAGACAAAAACTCTTGGTCAAATCTGCTATGATTGCAAGTTAAAGACCAATGCTGAAGGAATTTTTACAAGTGAGCACCATTTTAAATGCAATACTTGACAAGATATGATATTTGTCATAAAAAGGCAACTCTGCATTTACGTGTGCACACACTGGCTGAGGAAAAATATGGAACCTGGAAAATTTTGAAAGACAAATCACTTGTTATTTCTTGCATATAGAAATACTGCAAGTGCTCTGGATTTTGGAATGGAAGCAGTAGACAGGTATAAGTTCTTTCTGGGTAGAAATAAACCCTCAGTGACAAAGAGCTTAAGGAATTAGAACTGTAGTGACAGCAGCAGTAATCTCTGCCTGAGCACTCCATTTTCCCAGTCTTTTTCCCCAAAGAAGTACCCTTTCTGTGGCAAGATTCAGTTTTTGTGATGCTTCCTGCTGTTCTCATGTCTGAACATGCGAAGCTCTTGAACGTTCCTGAAAGGCTAATAACCACACCTATTAAATTGGCCATTAGTTGTGGGAAATAACTAGTGTGCTTCAAGCAAGTTGAGCTGTACAAGTAAAAGGGGGTTTAAGATTGCAACTATAGTCCTTTTATTATCCTTGGTATTTTACACTTGCTAGAAGCTGGAGTGTGTCTCTCTGATCCTGTATTAGCTGAGTCTCTCCAGCTAGGAACATTCATAACATTTCCTAGTCTGGAAAAGGAAAGTTGCTTGGCGTGCTCCTTGCTGCTCCGAGTGGAATGCGTGGCGTTTGCAGTGTGACTGAGCTAACATGGATGTAACCACAGCATTTTCTTAACCATGTCATTATTGCCAACGGTTGTGTTTCCTGTGAAAAACACTTCCTCCGCTCCTGCAGTGATTGAACTTGGCTTGCAGACACTCACTTTGTACCATCTAAGGTAACAGCCAACTTGCCTAGATTCTTCAGTATACTGGAGGGGTTTAGGTATCCAAAGTTACACAGTCAGTCAGTACCCACGATGCAGAAAAGCCAAGTCATAAGGCCGTGTTCACAGTTGAACAAGTATTCCAGATGTATGTTCCGGATGTATGCAGGTATGGCTTTAATGCATTGGATGAGGCTCCTCCATCTTTTTCCGTATAAACCTCTGTGTATTTTTAGCATTGGAAGAATTAATGTTTTTGAATCACTGTGAGTTCCTTAGTTAAGGACTTCTCCCTGCTCCGTGAATGCTCTGTAAATGAGTTCTTCCCAGTTGCTAAGCATATAAATACACTGCTGCAATCAGTGTGACGTGTCTTCTAAAAGATCTTTGTTTCTGATGCCAATTTTACCTGGAACCTAAAATCTTAACCTGTATTTAGCCTCATCTTTTAGGAGTGTCTATTCTCAGGTTTCTGGGTGCAGAATACCCTACAAGTGGAAATAAGACCTGCTCCCTTCATCATCGTAGTATTCTGGAACACTTAGACAATTGCAAAATGCGGGTCTCCCTGTCTGTTCTTACAGGTGATCCTGGACTGGACTGGTGGTTTCTGATGACACTGGCTTTGCTATTACTACTTGTCACTTCATATTGTCCACTGTCTTGGCATGATTTGACCTCTCTGCACCTTTTCACCACCTAACCTATCATCATTTTAGTTATCTTTTTTAATTTGATTTCTTTTTTCTTTTCCCACTTCACTATTGTTTTATCCAACCCATCTGGTAGAAGTACATAAAGATGTACACAGGCGGAGTGAGCTCATTGGCTGAGCAGATAGCCAATCAGCTTCAAAGGAAAGAGCAACCCAAAACCCTTCTAGACAAGAAGGAACTGGTAAGACCATGTGCCGAAGGTGATGCGTGTTTGTGGTTAGATGTCCTGTAGATCTGAAGTATTGTGAGTGTCCAGTTGTTACACCACTGATGGAATCTGTCGTAGCTTTGTGAAAGACTTTGTTTCCCTTTCTCCATCCACCCTCACTCTTGTCCTCATTTTCTTTGCCGAATATTTTAATCTAATCTCAGCATCCAAGGATTGGGCATAATTAGTTGAGAAACTGTTCGTAAACTTCTGCTGCATTCTGGAGGAGATGCTGATTTTGATAATGTAAGTCTAAGAATTGCTGGTTTGAAGGTTTTCTAATGGTTTTGGCTTTCCATCATATGCCTCCTAAAGTGATTTATTTCAAGGTCGTCATTAATGTTACTGGTGTCCACTCATCCACCCAGAGCTTATTTTATTTGTGATATATGTAGACATGGTGGCATCCTAGGACACTTTTTCCTGGACAATAAGGTTAGTTTTTGGTGTCCTGGTTAAAACTGTGAATTGTGTCCAAGAACTGCAGCATCCAGGTGCTCCTGTATCCACATAAATGAAGAGAAGATGGGACGGTGTGATCTCGGTGAGGCTGGACACACATGGATTTAGCCATCCCTGTTTCTTGTCTAGGGCTCCCTCAAAAAGGAGTTCCCCCAAAACCTGGGAGGCAGTGATGTCTGTTACTTCTGCCGCAAGCGGGTCTACGTGATGGAGAGGCTCAGTGCCGAGGGCAAGTTCTTCCACCGCAGCTGCTTCAAGTGCGAGTACTGTGCGACCACCCTGCGCTTGTCGTCCTACGCCTACGACATCGAGGATGGTAAGAGAACTTGCCTTTCTGCCACAATTCTCTTAACTGTCCTGGATCGCCTGTCGAGTGATTGCAGCTCTCCTTTTTGCTTACAAATTATTTGGTGAGTTAGGGAAGAGAATAACTCCGGCTCCAAAGACACCATCTCTCCAACTGGTGAAGCTTTATGGATTTCCTGTGGCCAGGTCGTGCTGACGGCAAAACAGAGCTCATAGGAATTAATTGAACTTAATAACAGCTGCTAGAATGCAAAGAATCAAATAGTAGCTGGAGGCTTTAAAAGGGTTTAGAGGCTGAGTTTGAAAGCCGCACCATTTACTCTTATTTGACAGTTTTTTAAATAAAACCCCTTAGTGTTTAATACCACTTAAGAGAAAATATCAAGTTGGAGAGAAATGTGGTCAGCTTGTTCTTCTTGAAGGCATCACAATTCTCCAACTCTTTATGTTTATTTTAGATGTACTAAAAAAGGAACTTTATAATCAGGGGCTATGATAATAGGTCTTTACAAATTAAGTTCTGTTTATATAGCAAAAAATGGAGCATCAAAGTTGCACAGAGGTGAGTCAATGTTAGAGAGAGACTGGTGTTGAAGTAGTTGCTGAAGATTCAGTAGTGACTCATTTTCTGTATCTGATAGACTAAGGAGGAAGGCATATGATTACAAAACTTGCTGATGACTCAGTTAACAGAATCTAACATGCTAAGAATTAAGGGAAGATTCAGATATACTCTACAGGTCTGAGAAACCAGATAATGTGGCAGCAGATTTATCAACACAGTGTGCCTATTGAAAGTAATAATTTGAAATCACCCATCACTTGTGAAATATAATCTCCTAAGAGTAGTAATATATTGCAATCTCTTCTCGAGCAGTGATTGATAAAAATGTCATGTTTTCTGAAGAAAGAATGAGAAAGTATTTCAGGTAAAGGTTGATTTATATCAGCAGATATGCCTTTTTCTTCCACGACTGCCTATCCTTAATCCTGTCTCAATAGGAAAGTGTGTGCAAAATGGTGTAAAACTAGTGACAGGTTAGGTGCAAAGGATTCTACTTGGAACGTGATGGCGTAGAAAACAAAGGTAACAGGAAAAAAATGTTTGTACCAGTAATTTCCTCTGCTCATTGGGAAAGATGAAGATGAAATTATAAACTGATGTGCCACAGGATGAAACTCCAGAATATTCTACTGAGGATGGAAGTGTTATGAAATTGATAGGTATCTACTGCATGTAACTAGGAAGAATCTTTTTGCATATACTGGGTGGAGTAACGGCCATGGAAACACTATCTAGGCTTAAGGGGCAAAAAGAACCAGAATTACGAATTCATGATGCATTATATAATGACTTTAAGTAGTGGACCTGCTCGGTTGTGAAAAGTTGAGGAAACTTAGAATCATCAAACCAGACTCCCAGTAAGGAATAGAAAACCCTTTATTTCTCGTTCAGAAGGTCAGCAGACTTGGCATGCGAGTTTAAAGGGGCCGATGGTCATTTTGAAACCAGCGCACAAAAGTAACATCTTTGCCAGTAATCAAAGTTGGCAAAAAGCATTTTTTTGAACACTGCTGTTATTTTGGGTGTTCACAGGTAACCGAAAACCTGAGTTTATGTTAAGCAGTAACAGACTGGGCTCCTCTGTCAGCTGTATGGGCTGAAACAGTTTTTACCACCAGATTTAGTGATTCCCTCTGCAAGCAAGCTTGCAGTTATGGCCAGATAGTTCTCAGTGAAGCAAACGCAAGGCTTGGGAGTTTCAGCACACTGATAGCATTGATTCTGAAATGATATCCCATGCCTAACAGCTCTTTGTGTATAGGAAGCGGATATGACCAAACAGAAATATGTGGTATCTCATCTAATCTCATCGTTGTGAAAATTCAGCTTATATTTCAGTCTGAGTTTTCTTTGGGAGAAAAAACAAGCAAAGCTATACACACATTGTTGCTGTTCATGTAGCTGTTGGGAGTGATAAGCATTCTGCAGTGTTCTGCAGTCAGTGTCTGGTTGTAAGCTTCAAAGTCTGGGAATTTTTATCTAAGGGCTTTTCTGTTGTTGCTCGTTTCAGACTATCTTGGAGTGGTTTTGGGAAAGTGTAAATAATAAGAAATTCTTATTTAAGTAAAGACTTTTCAGTAGATAATGTTTGTCACTTTTCCACCATAAAACAAAGTACTGTGCAAATACCAGCCCAGAGAAACTAGTGGTAGAGGCAGAGGTCAGAATATATGTTGGGAATGCATTAGCAAAGCTCTAGGAATGGGATAGCAGTAGGGGATGCTGTGGGATGCATGTACCAAGCAATGATACACTGGCAAAGGTACAGTGGGAGATAACTATGTGGCATCCATTTGCTGCTATTATTTGTATTATGGTGTTATTAGTGCTGCTTTGTCTTCCTGACAGTGCTCAGATACCAGTGGAAAACTATCTAGACTTCTGGGGTGTTACTAAACCTCTAGTATCACAAAAGGTCTTATTTTTGAAAATGAAACATTGTTTGATTGTCCTTTCTAGGGGTAGACACTGTGCACTTTGAGGGATGGTTCTTTGGGAGTTAACACTGTCCTCTCCCACTTTCCTCTGCTGGTTGTATTCATTCTTGCTTTTTCCAAAAGTGCTTCTGCCAGCTTTTCATGTGATGATTTCTTTGTTCCTCACACACTGCCGCATTGTTAGCATGTGATACCACACAAGCCTCACAGCTTTGCTTTGGTGTTTGATAGGATTTTAAACTAAATGGCTGTCAGGCACCCAATGGAAAGGAGGCTAGTTACGAGGGGGAGAGAGGAGGGCTGGAGTTAAAACTTCAGACAGTGTTTGCGTCCCCTGTACAGTGAAGAAACTGGAGGGAGCAACGGGAATGGCAGCAGAAAATAAGTTGCAGTGAGATTTATATTGTGCTAAACTCCTGTGTTCTCATTGCTGACCATCATTTGTGTTTTATCTGCAGGTAAATTCTACTGTAAGCCTCACTATTGTTACCGACTCTCTGGTTATGCTCAAAGGAAGAGGCCAGCAGTGGGTCCTCTGTCAGGAAAGGTAACTCGTTATTTTCATTTAATGTGTCGTGTTAATAGATTTTGAATCATAACATTGAGACAGTGCATATGATGTTCTGTGTTTTTTTTAAAGTGGAAAAATTCAGAATGCATTTAGTTGCTCTTTTATATCATGAAAGCTTGCAGTTCTACAAATAGTGTTGAAGAGCAGTTCCTCTACTTACTGCTTCTTTTTTCATGGTACTTTTTATAAAATTATGTACTATGCCATTTGAAACAGAATTTTGATTTGTTTTATCAGCTGAAATTCTTACTCAGTTCATGCAGAGACTATATGAATAATGTTACCAGTTCTGGTTTTGCTTTGTTTCTCTGTGGTTTTTCTTAAGATGAAACAAATTTTTTGCTTTTCCTTTGAAACATAAACATCTACTCCACTTGCATATAACCTATGAAGATCACTTGCCTTCATTTCTGAAGGTTTTCTGTGTGTTAATGGCAATCTGTGTGAAAAGAAAGGATATCCTTTTCCTATACTATCGTAGTGGAAGCATTTGTGCTTTAAATATGGGATGAAGATGCACTGTGTATAACAGAAAAGTCTCTCAGCTTTTGTCATTGCAATCCAAGGCACTTAATTTTTCTCCTTGAACCCCTTTTCAGTATTTTCACACTGAGCAAGCTACATGCTGGTCTTTTAACAATTTCTGTTTAGCTTATATGCTGCAAACTGACCTTCTCCTTTAAACTCTATTTTCCTTCATAGTAGTGCTGGTGCCTGTCTCTCTGCCTGTTTCTCAGGTTTTATTAGTACAAGCTGATGCTGTACTCCTCCTTCATGGAAGGATAATGGAGCCATCCCAACATATGTGCCATACCTCCTGCCAAAAATAAAGACTGAAAACGGTACTTGTTTTATTTCCCAGATGAGGAGACTTCAGGGATCTTACTGCTTTGACTTTCTTGGATACCCAACTTGTTTTTTAGAGCTTTAGTTAAGCCATAAATTGAGAATGAACATACTCAGTTCAGACCTTGCCTTATGCCATGGTTACCTGGGGTATCTCAGTTGCGAGCGGGATGCTTTCCTAGTTCAGCACGTTCAGTACCTGTAACATTTTCCCTCCTAATATGAATTTAACTTCCCCCACGTTCTTCCAGGACAACAAGGGACCTCTGCAGGACGCCATGGCAAGTGATGGAAACGGACGGGCAAACACCATCCCCGCCTCAGCAGAGAGGGCCCCAGGTAGCTCCGCTTCCTTCTTTAGCAGGGTGGTGCAGTACTCGCTCAGCCTCTTGGGCAGAGTTAGGCTGGCAAGCCAGCGCCTGCAAAGCACAGTCTCCTCGATTGGGCACCAGGTAGCCCAGAACCCTCTGGACTCCTTTTTCATGTGTCAGCTGATGGCTTTTGGGGTTCCCTTTCTCTATGTCCAGTCAGAAGTTCTCGTGCAGATCCTAGGGGAATTCTGTGGGCAGCCTGCTGACCAGTAAGAATCAATGTGACCCAATTTTGAGCTGCGTTAACTCGTGTGGTTTTTTGCGGTGCCATGTGAATTTTGTGTGTTACGTGACAAATCTCAATATATTATTTTGCACTGTGGCTTTGGGGCCTGGATGTTCTCAGTCCTTTCAAGGGCATTATTCGAAAGAATTCCAGGAAAACACAGATGCTCAGTTGAGAGTCTCCTCTGAGTGGGCCCAGATAAAGAGCCCTGTAACGTATGCAGCAAAATGTTAGTGGAGTTAAAAGTTTTTCTGAAGCACTGAAATAGATCACAAACTGGATTTCTGTGTTTGCCTGAATTCTGGGTGTGGTTTCTTGTTCTCCCGAGCTTCTCTTCATTAATCTGGTACTTGAATGGGAAAGATCCCATTATCTCTGGATTGTGTCTCCTTTGGAATTCTGGGTGTCTGACAGCTAATGGGATTGGATTCCTTAAACCCCTTGAATTTTCATGGTGCTGGCAGGTCATGGTGCTCTTCCCTCACTGCCAGTGTCTGTGCTGCTCCTGGCCGTGGCTTTGGAAACGGGGTGGTGAATGCGTGTGTCCTACTGTGAAGGAGTTTTGCCTTTTAACTTGAAATTCTAATTCCTTCTAACATGAGAGAAGTGTCTGTGCTACAAATGCTCGTTTGCCCAACCCCTCAGTGCTCATTTAGTGGTGTAAGGAAAAGGAGGAGGTTTGATTTCTAGTATTTGTTCCAGAACACCATGGATAAACTAAATCTGCTGCTTTTAGGAGAGAACATACTTACAACAATACTTTGAGAAAAGAAAGTTTTCATAGTGCCAGTTGGGAAAAGACCTTAACAACCCAGAGGCAAATAAAAATCATGTTTTTCTTTGACTTTTTATATTATTCTTACAATTGTTTCTAAGATTGTAACTGAATGCAATCTGGCAGAAATTTATTCCTAGTGTGCAGCTGATTCTTGAAGTGTAGTTACTTTCAAGGTTTCCTCTTTTGTGTGTGTGGAATTTCCATATGGCAAAAGTGAGAAAAGGTAGAGAAGAAATGACATTTGCTAAATTCTCTGGACAGATGTGTTAACTACAGCATTTTTTGTACAACTGGATAGACTTCAGATTGCTTTCTTTGAAAGTGAAGATTTTTTTTTTTAAGCTGGAACATATTCTTTAAGATGAATAGAAAAAATATTTGCTGGCACACAGGGAATCTGATGTGAGAACAAGGTGGTTTAGGGAGTGAAGTTACTGGTGATGAGAATTGGAAGGAGGAGATTTTAGTTACATTTATAATTAGTTTATCAAAGGAACTGCTGGCAGAAAGTCTCCTTCCTCTGATTTAGTCCTTCAACTGATCAAATTTAGTTACTTTTATGAAGGAACATTCAGCATGTAGCACCTAAGTGATCATTAAGTAGAGCAAACAATAGACCATAGTTTGCAATAAACTTCTATACATAAGATGTAAATCAGCCCTAAATCGGATGCTCCCATCTCTCCTTACGTAGCGGTGACACAATCCTGTAGCAGCACTGTAGTACTTCCAGGGGAGTAAGATGGAACAGACACCGTTTTGTCAAACAGCAGAACTTGAAATCTAGGGCTCCTTCTGTTTGCTTGCTGCTTTTTTAAAGCAGTGTGTAACTGTAGCATAACGTTTAGAGCTTTTGGACCTTGTATAGATTTGCCTCTTGCAGTGCCCATAGTGCATTAGGACACACTCAGCTTAGCTGGGTCAAGCTGGGTCATCTCTCAGGCAGCCTATCGTGGTGCATTCTTGTGTGTGCATGACAGAAGTACATTTAGTGGTAGAAGAGGTGAGCAGTGCCTCTGCTGTGCTAAAGAAATACCATTAGTGGCTGAGATTTTGTTTAATTTGTGCAGTAGGTTTGAAGTATATCTTAAAACTACTGACATAACAGTGGTTAAAAAGCAGGAGGAAGCTAAATGCAATATACTTTAAAAACAAGTCACAGTGTTGTTAAAGGCAGGTGTAACAGTCATGTCTGGTAGGTACCTACCTTTAGCTCCTGTTCTTGCTGGGTGTGTAGGTCAAGAAACCTGTGATGTGTTTACAGTTATGTATGGTTTGAAAAAACAAAACAGACCCTTTTGAATTACCAGGCTTGCTAATACAGTGGAAGAACAGGACATTATTCCTGAATAATCAAAAGGAGCCTATAAGATTACATCTCAGTGTGACTCCTGAATTTGAACTATTTTTGTATATGATTTCTTGCAATTTAGTAAATTGTCTGTTTTGAGAGACTAAGGACATCCTGCTTTCACTGTAGAGTAGAAAAATACCTCAAGCAAAAACCTGTCTGAGATGCAGACAGAGGCAGAGCTCTGTTTCCAAGGCTCCGCTTCACCTGTCTGGTAGACTCATCTAGTACAGGTCATATATCTGAAAATGTTTTGCCTCCTTTAAGGCACGTGCCACCAAATGGAATTTGGCAATAACAATTTCGAGCCCTGAAGTCTCAGCCAATCCTCAGTAGTGAGGTAGATCTTGATGTGGAGAGTGACCTGCCTCTGAAAGCATTGAGTAAAAGAAGAAAAACGTGTAACATGAACTGCTTTGATATTTGATGGAGAAGGCAAGAGGAAAGGTGTAATACAGCAGTAACATCGATTATAGAATATACAAGACAAAAAAACCAGCTGTTTTTAACTTTTATACCTGAGTTAAATTCAGCCCTGAGTTAGCAAAAGTGATTGTTTCAGTGAGCTTTATGGTAACTCATGCAAGGCCTGCTTTTTAGTTGTCATGGAATCCCGGATGGATATAAATTGCATGGGTTCTTTCCCTACACTCAGTGCCTCCTTTGCTTTGCCACCAAATCTGGCCTCTTTTTTAGGTGGCTTAATGCTTAAAATATATTCAACCACAAATTATCATTCAGCAGGTTTGGTCAGATGAGGTCAGATTGGTCACAATTGGTCACAAACCCTTTCTTGTGATGTGTTGCTAACCTGATTGGCATGTGTTAACTTTGCTAAAGATGTCAGTCCCTGGGTGGCATTTGTTGTGTTTTGTCTGTCCCTTGTTCTGTAATGGAGATAGTTGCAGGGCACAATCTGTGATGAGCAAGTTGAGGTTTGTTAAGCAGTCAACTAGAATCACCCTTTTTGTGAAGGCTTTGTCTGGTTTGCCAGAGAGCCTGTGTGGCTTCTGGTGTGGTGGTTCCAAGGGATGTTCCCAGGGAGGTTGTGGTCAAACTGGCTCTTACCCCTTCAGTGTGGGAAGTGGCAACAAGCTTTTGGGCAATGGATGCCATTCTCTCTGGCAAAGGGACGTTGGGGAGGGCTGTTACTGTGCTTTTGGTCCTGCTGAACTGTGGCATGCTTGATGTAGATTCTGTAACTTTCTCTGTACCCTGTCTGCCTGTTTCTCTCTCTTCTGCATTTGCCTTTGTGCCAAAACTGCTGCTATTGCCAAGAGGAAAAAAAAAACAAAACCAAACAAACAACTTTTTGCTTTTCAACTGTCTCTCCCTTTGATAATCTGTAACTGCTGTGTCTTGAAATTTTTTTTAATATTATTTACAGTACTTTATATGGTTTTTATGTGCTTTTAATGCAAATGCTGTTCTGTTTGTTCTGAAGGTCTGTAAGAACATATTTCTGAACTCTCAGCTCTTTCTTGACAGATGGACTTGGAACAGTCTTTACCCCTATCAGCTTTATGATGTGCTCCTTGGGGTGACTTTAGCCAGTGATGTTTTGTCATAAGATGTTTCCCATTTCAAGCTCATGTTCTCAAAGCAGTGCATTTCTGTCCCTGTCAGCAATAGGAAGTTCATAAAGGAAACACTTCAAAATGTACAGCAATAAAAGGCAAGTCGTGAGATCTTTGCTGTAGTTACCTGACCTGTGAAAGGTTTAAGAAGCCAAATATAAGCCACAGAATGCAAATCTGAAAAGTGCAGTGCGAAGCAGAGGTACTAGGCCTTCTGCTTTAACATCACAAAGCTACGGATGTGATATAGGTATGCAGTCTGAAAAGTGGATGTGCCTTAAGTGTTTTCAGGGAGAAATATTCAGAGCAAAGGCCTTCACTGTAGACTCTTAAAGTAATCTGTTGTATAGAGCAAGCAATACATATGAGGAAGTTCTGTTGCTAACTTAGAGAGCTGGAAAAGAGTGGCTGCTTCCTCTAAATGGCATGTCACTTGAGGTAAATTATGTGAGCCACATTTACTAAAGTACAAAAGGAATCTATAGGAATGCATCCAATATTATTTGCACACAATTCTATTTTTACATCTAATGAAATACAAATATATTTTATATATATTTCTGTTTAGCAATAAGCTTCTTGTTCATAAACAATTGCCTCTATTGTCCACAATCATTGCCTCTTTAGAGTTCTGCTTACACTGAACACGCCTTACTTGTGAAAATGATTTATTTAGCTTGAAGCAATACTGTTTGCTGTGCAAACAAACATCTTCATGCAATCCTCTCCTTGGCCACTTCATTATTATTCACATTTGGGGTTTGTTCTTGTTTTAATTTCGTCTGTTTAAACGTTAAATTACAGAAGATAGCAGCAAACTAATTCTGTGACATTACATTCTGTTCGTGGTGCCTTCACTTTAAACCACTGAACATTTCCAAACACATTCATTGCAAACATACCCTTCCCCCTCCTGGGGAAAAAAAAAAAAGAAAAAGAAAAAAGAAGTACATTTGTATTTCAGGATGCACCACCAAATTTGGAGGAAAGATATTTCTTCTACTAGTGTGCCTTGGATGTTGTCTGTTCTGTTTGGAGGAGCTGTGGTGGTGTGTTTTATAGGACATGGCATGTGATACTGAACCCTTTTATGGGATATCATACAACTGCCAAGAGATCTGATGGAAGATTTATTTCTCTCTGGAACATTTAAAATATAAACTTAAAGCCAGACCCTGTATTTTTGGAAGCTGAGGAGAGAGTGTGTGGGTTGCCCGATTAGAACCAAGGTTCAGTGCCCAGTGAATCATTGCTCAATAATAAGCCAGGAATCTCTGTTAGGATAAATGCTTGACTGTTCCCAGTCCATCATGTTCCTTTTCAGTGTTCTTATCAGGATTTGGGTGGCTTTGGCATAAAGGAAAGGAGAATGCTAAAGGGCCAGCAATTTGAAGCCCAGAGAATTTGGAAAGGAAAAGGCATGATGGAAAGGTTATTTGTTTTTAGGAGTGGGGTATGCAGCTGATCTGATGGAGTTTCACTGAAAAATCCTGAAAAACATTTTGAGGACTGAGAAGGATATATGCAAAATAGCAATGTGCTGAGTTTGTGCTCATGGCTGGATCCTGCTAAGAACACCTTTTCTTGGGAGTAACTGGGCTCCCAATTCCACCTCTCTCTCTCTCTCTAGCTTTCAGACCTGTAGACTTGTGCCACTGGAATATTTGTTGTATGTGTATATTCTGAAGGGTGATATGAATTTTTCTGGGCACTTTCAGAGATTCGTTGAATGTTTTTGTGTCTTAGAAAAATAGTAGTAAGTTGGTGTGAAGGAGTTGGATTTTTTTTTTTTAATTGCAGAATTAAAATGTCTTTTTTTGGAAAGTGTAATCTGAGTAATGGCCATTTGAGATGGTTTCCCTCAGAGAAAAGGAGGGAGTGTGCATAAAATAAGCTTGATGACAGATAAGTTCAAGTGAGATGATTAGTGCTCAGAAAGGCTTCATGTCTCCATTGTAGTCCCTTTGAAAATTTTGATTTATGCAGTTGTTTTCAACCTGTTTTTGTTTTGGGTGTGTGTGTCTCTGAATTATGTAACACGTGGTTTTCCTGTTGCTGTGAAATTGAGATATTTTTTGTTCAACTGTGTGAAACGTTCAAGGGAATAAATTCCAAACAAACTTGAGGTTTCTGAGTTTTTCTTTGTCCTCCCCCTTCTCCCTCCACTGGTTCCAGGTGAGGGATGCTACAGGGGATACAGAGCTGGGGGAAAGTGGATTGAATAGATCTGGCAAGCTTAAATACAAGACAT
This sequence comes from Cephalopterus ornatus, assembly GCA_013396775.1. Classification (NCBI taxonomy): domain Eukaryota; kingdom Metazoa; phylum Chordata; class Aves; order Passeriformes; family Cotingidae; genus Cephalopterus; species Cephalopterus ornatus. Next base: position 188,100 of record VZRE01002157.1, read on the forward strand.
CTGGAGAGCTCCATGGCATGTGCTGTTTGTCACTGCAAAGTACTACTTTTCAGGCTTTTTCTCTGTGTTTTTTGTTTGGTTTTTTTGTTTTGTTTTGTTTTTAATTTTGCTTTTATGTCATGGTTTGCTCAGAGTGCAGGGCACGCACTGCACAGACAGCATGACACGCTGCTGTAGAAAACCTCCTAAGGACCCCTGTGCTAAGTATCCTACTGCTTTGGGAAAGCTGACTTCGGATAGATGTGCTCTCAGTCTTGCAGCTTTGCAGATTTTGGTTTATTTGGGAGGTGGTTTTGTGTGCCTTGCTGCAGGCCAGAGGTCCTTGTCACGCTGTGAGCAAGGCGGTGACACCCATGGGTGAGCCCAAGTCAGCGCTCAGGAACAGGGAGACACAGTGTGACAGGTGAGAGGCTTGACAGGGCTTATTTCCTCTTCTTGGTACAGCATCTGCTGCGATGGTGGGATGTTTTGGTGTGATGGAAAGGCAGAAAATGAGTAAATACAGAGCTTTGTAGCCAAATCCGTCTCACATTCTACCTGGACTGTTGTCTTTTCTCAGGAGAACTGCACGTGAGGAGGTGACCTCCATTCCTCAAGACTGTTAGAGAGACTCGCATTGGCCTTTTTAGCCATCAGTGCGCTTGTAGCAAGCGTGGGTAGAGTCCTTCACAAATCTTCGTTCGCGAAGCCTAGCCATGATGATGATAGAGAGACTATTCTGTAATGTTCTTACCATGACAAGCAGAGCTGGATCATAGTTTTGAGCTGTGTTTTCCTGTTCTCAAAAATACTTCGGATTAGTCTACATTAGGGACTCGTTTTGTGTCTTGCATGCTTGTCATGCTTCGTACTGCTCCTTCGGCAACAAAAAGTTTGTAATGGGAGATGACTTTGGAGAGTCTAATTATATGAACAATGATTGGCTGGAGTAGTTACACTTAAATGGTAGCTCACAAAACTGCAACCACAAACCAGTTCTGTCATATGTAAGATTTCCTTCTTTGGAGGAAGGTAATTGCTTTATGCCTTTGAAATTGCCTCTAATTTTTCTTTACTGTGATTGTCCCAGTTTTGAGGCTAAAATAGGCCTTCAGTTCTGAGAAGGAGCCATCAGCATTCGGCATAAAACTCCACGTGCTGGTGCGTGAACTAGAAGTGTCATTTTGTGATGCAGCACTAGAACAGCCTCCACTATTCTGTATCAGGAAAGCTGTTAACAGCTTCGTATGCACTCTTCAGAAATCAAATGTTTGCTTCATGAATTAAGAAGAGGAGAAAAAAAAAAAAAGTATGAAGGGAGGTGCATTTCCAGAGCTCTTCCCCATCCACATTGAAATCAGACTTCCTTGCTGTACCAGTAGAGGAAACATGGTTTTGAGAGGGAGAAACCAAGTATACGTGTGACAGGAGAGACACTCCTCACCGCATTTTCTTTCTGTGGCTGTGGTTCTCCTCTAGTCTCCTGGCTTCTGGTGTTCTCTTACTAATGTCTATGAAAAGAGTTGAACTCTGTATCCTGCCCCACTGGATGGGAGAGGGATGCTGCCTCGGAAACTCCTTCCATGGCCCTGACACTCAAAAATTGCTTTTTGTTAAAGGCATCCTAGTTTTGTTTGTGAAACAAACCTGAACCTTTTTCTGGCAGTCTTCCCCATTCACTGTTCCTTCTTTCTCCCATTCCAAGACTTACCTTTAAAATAATTTCCTCTAGAGGAAACCTTATTCTGTAAATAAAGTCCCAAGTAACACTATGTCAAATTTCACTTCTTTTAACCTTTGTTGGCAAATAAAATTACCTGAAAAAGAGGAAGAAAGGTAGATGATTTGGGCTAGGCCATGTTCTTGCTGACTTGATGTGCTTCTTCACCTGTAGCTTTGTGAAGAGAAACACATGGATTTTTCTGAATATACTATCTTGGGATCTTGAATTACCTGGATTTGTCCTTTCATTGCATATTTGTCCTTTCATTGCATCTGTCACTTCTGAGGGTCTCTGTTTGTAGAGCTTGGTGAATAGATGAAATATTGTCTTTATCATACAGAAAAAGAGGTATCGTATTTTTTTTTTGCAGTTAACGTTCTCACTTAACATCCTTAGAAAAATTATCCACAGAAAATCTTAGGTGGCCACTAGCTAATATCCAACAATTTATCCCAGAACTGAAACTGAAGGACTGAAATTCACTATTAAGGAGTAATATATTAAAGACAATTTAAAAAAAAACTGGGTATGATTGGTGTGTAAATCACTTTAAAACTCTGAGATACTTGAGCCATTCACAAATGCACAAGAGTCTGTTGGCAATGTGGATGTTTTGTTTCCTCAAAAAACATGACTTACACTGAAGATGGACCAAATTAGCTTTTACAGGGCTTTGGAAACTTCATCATAAGAAGTGAGATTTTGGGAGTACTAAGATACTTTCCACCATGCATCCCAAAACAGCTTGCTTCATCAGATATATTTTGGTAGCAGGCTTTCCAAGAGGCATGTTGTCATGGACTGTTTCCTTTGCTACACCCATCAGTAGGGTAGTGTAGGACACTTCCTGTGTACAGATGGTTTTACATTTCAGGCTTATTACCCTTCTTCATCTGGTATGGCAGAATTGCAGCTGTTTCACACAGAGCTCTTGCTCTAATGCTCTTTAACAGTGATGAAAAAGTGTAAGAAGGTACTTCTAAAATAACAAAATGAGCGAATAAATGTCTGTTCACTTCTATGCAAATTTAAACCAAGGCAGTTTTAGGTTTACCACCTGCTTGTGATGAGCAGCATAATATATTAAGGTGTGCGGTTGGGTAACGCATCTTAAAATGCAAGGAGAAGCAAGGGGAGAAAACCAAACAAACAAAAGGAAAAAACAAACCCAACCAAACAAAACCAACAGCCCAAACTAACAAAACAAAAAACCACAAAACCAAAACAAATAGAAATAATCTCAGGGGAAGGAATAAATAATTCAGAGTCAACATCCAAGCTATTCTGCTTCTATGAAGCGTGTTTATGGAAGAAGGTGGAGTAGTGGTTGCAGAGCTGATCCTGGCGATGTAGAGCTTAGCTTAGGCTTTCCAAACAAAACTGGGCAGATGCTCTTTAAGGATGAGATGGCACTTCTGTGCTCTGTTTAGTTGCTTACATCTTCTCTCAAAAATGTATGTTTAGTCTGACATTTCTCATGTTTGCTGTCATCCCAGAAGGCTGTGCTTGCTTTTTTAGGAAAATTTCATAACTGTCCTTTCTGCTGTTATAGAAGTTTTATGTGATGGCTTGCGGGTAGAAGTGTTTAAAAATAGGAATTTTTTACCCAAGAGATGTTTCAAATACTTTCAGGCTTGGGTAACTTGGTGATTTAAAACATCAGAACTGATGCGTAAATTATTTTTAATCAGTAATGAGTCTTTTGGAAGCTTTCTTTCTGGAACTGTGTGAGATTTTGAATATAACTAGCTGTATATCTATAAAAGAATTTTCCTAGTTTCAGGAGAAATTCCCACAGAGCTGTGAAGCTCTGGATTGTTAGGAAGATACAGTTGTTACGAAAGAGTATATATGTAGGGATATATGTAGATAATAGAAAAGTATGTGACAGAATGAGAGAGCAGATGTTGAAGCTTTTTGGAGTATGTGGGTCTTTTACTTAGGGCAAGTATTCCCCAGTATGTTTTCCTGTAACTGCCAGCCCAACATTTCAGCCTGTTCCATTTTCAGCACTTCATAATCTTGACACAAATGATAGAAATTAAGGAAGGACATGGTTGGTATCTAAATATATTCCAAGATCTAGTAATTATGGAAATCTGTTGTACATTGTCACAGAAGAGATGGAGGTTGTTAACTCGGTAGTTGAAAGAAGATAGCTATTCACAAGTGGTATTTTGAATCTGATCACAGTTCGAACAGGAAACTGAAAATATTACATTCTACATTTTTATTATGAGTGATAAAATTTTCAAATCCAGATTGGTTATTCTTTAATGATCAAAATATCATCCATGATCCAAGGTGGAACTGTAAGTACCAGTTTCTTTAAAAAGTAGGCAATAGTTGTATTAAAAGAGTCATAGAATGAATCGTAGAACAGTTTGGGTTGGAAGGGACTTTAAAAACCATCCAGTTTCAACCCTTTGCCATGGGTAGGAACACCACCAGATCTGCACAGCTCCGTGTCGTTGGCAATCTTGCTGAGAGTTTGTCACCACGTCAGTGACAAAGATGTTAAATGGTGCCAGCCCCCGAGGAACAACGCTTGTCACTGCTCTCCACAAGGACATCAAGCCATTAGCCACAATCTTGAGTGCAACCTTTCAGCCATTTACTTATTTACCAGTTGGTCCATCTGTCCAATCCATGTCTGTCCAGTTTAGAGACAAGGATGTCATGCAGGACAGCGTCACAAGCTTTGCACAAGCCCTGGTAGGTGACATCAGTTGCTCTTGCCTTACCCAGCAACTCCATAATCCCGTTATAGAAGGCCCCTAAACTTGTCAGGCACAACTTCCCCTTAGTGAAGCCATATTGGCTGTCACCAGTCATCTTCTTACTTGCCATGTGCCTTAGCAGCATTTCCAGGAGGATCTGCTCCATGATCTTACTGGACACTGAGAGGAGAATTATCAGCCTGTAGTTCCCCAGGTGTTCCTTTTTCCCTTTTATAAAAATGGGGATTATGCTTCCTTTTTTTCCAGTTAGTGGGATTTTTGCCAGACTGCCACAACTTCTCAGGAAGTGGCCTAGCCACTTCTTCCATCGGTTCCTTCAGAATTCCCATGGACTCATGCACCTTCAGGTTCCTTAGATGCCCTCGAACCTGACCTCCTGCAGTGGGCTGTTCTGCATCCTCCCAGTCCCTGCCTTTGCTTTCTGTGATTTGAGCTGTGTGCCTGGAGCACTGGCCAGGGAAGATTCCACTGCTACTTTTAGGTGGAAATAATCCTTGTTTCAGCTTTGTGTTACTTGCACAGTGGGAATCACCTGTCTGATCCCTCCCACTGAGAGATTCCATAGGGCTGCTACATGCAAATGGCAAGAAATAGATGCCCCAGTGAATAACCTGTACCAAGTCTTACCTAGTAGAGAAGATAGAGGCTTTCTTTGTAACAGCATAAAAGGGGTTATTGTTTGGATTATAACTGGGCAATCAGGTTTAAATATTAATTTCTAAGTTACTTAACAAAAATGGAGTACTTCACTCAAAAAAAAAAAAGGGGAAACCTCATGAACCAAGGTCATGATGATTTTTAAAATATATATGTGGTTCTTTGAGGTAACATATATGTTGGATAGCTTCCAGGACAAAATTATGCGTGCAAAATAAAGTTATCTTTAGCCAGATTATCCTTCAGTGCTCTTCAGCCTTCCCACACTCAGCTTCTTTCAGGGAATGGAAATGAGGCCAGGCAACATATGATAAGAGCTGATCAAAATAGCAGAGAGAGCTCCAACATCTTAGATGATACCAGCAAAATGGAAAATGATCAGTAATAGGTTACTGATTTACCAATACTCCTGAGTTATAAACACACCAGTACGTAACAGACTTAAAATCCCTACATAATTTATATTGTATCTTTAATACTGGAAGCCTGTTTGGGCAGCAGTAAAAGTGAAATCTGTACAAATGTTAAGATTTTCTGCCAAAAGAGACGTAATAAGGAGTATTGAGCTTAGCAATGTTCCCTGGGGCTTAGATTAGGTGACCCAATACCTCCTTTCCCCTGATTCTTTTCTCCACCCACCAGTGACAACACTGGACACTTTCCAGGAGTCAGAAATAGCTATATTCCTGGATTATCCTATACCTCTGCTGTAATGAAGACAACTCTTCTGTATTGTTAAAGCATATACTGAACTCCTAACTTTCATTCCATAATGCTGCTACTTCACACACCTGCATATGGAAAACACTATTTCTCAACCATAACTTTATACTATAAAGTTGCAGATGAATTTGTATTTGTTTTCAAGACGTAAGTATAAATTACAGGTGACCTTGATATTAAACTGGTTAATTATATGCACTACTGGTTGCTTCCACTAAAACCAGAGAAAGGTCAGATCAATACAACTGCCAGCTGTTTCCAGGCTCATTCCCTACCGATGCAGTATGCAACTGTTTTGTCAGTGTCTGTTTTGTGAATTCTAGAAATCTGTTTTGACCAAAATAATGAGCGGGGTGGGGGAAAACATTGCAACACCCATAAGACATATGTGAATTTTTTATTTCATTCAGTAGTCAGTCCAATTCACTTTCATAATTATGAAGAGAACAGGCTTCTACATTTACTGACAGTATCTGAGAATGAAGAACTTAATTCTAGCTGGAGGTTGTGGAATGGATAGAGGAGGACTTACATCTTAATATGTTTTTTCCTGGGGTATCTGTTTCAGAATACCCTGATCATTTTAGCTGTCAGCTCTTTCTATACACATCATAATGGTTGTGGGGGAGCACCTTGGGGACCTCTCTGCTCCTCATTGCTTAGGGGACCAGTAGATACCAACAGGAATCTCACTGATTTTTATTCCATGTGCTGTTGAATTAAGTAATGCAATAAAGCTTCTTGGTCAGCACTGGAAGTAGTACTGGCAAATCTCAGCTGAGTACTTCTGCATCAGGGGATATTTTGATAAAGCACCTTTCTGTCTGTACAGCTCAATCATTTCTCTGTTCAAGTCCCTGGTTTGCTGGGAAGAATTGCTGGATTGCCAGTTTGAGGACTGAGCCTGACATAGCAGGAGAGGTCCCAAGCCGTGTTGGTTGCTCAGTGGCAAAACTCTTTTTCTTCTGGTAGGCTTGAGAGCTGCTGTTCTGCTCTGTGTCTGCTGCTTAATTCCCTAGATTTGAAGTGTCAGTTTAAGGACAGTTGTACTGATCAAGTCCACCCTGCATAAGCCAGTTTGCAGTTGTACAATTCCCATATGAAACTCCAAGAACTTTGACTCAGTAGAGCACATCTTCTAGAAAGCTTAGTTACTCTTCACTGCTGTGATTGGTATGTGTACATTACAGAAGAATTCCAGCAGGGCTGTTGTCAGGTTTGAGTTCAGTTTGCATCCTGTGCATGGACACTGGATATCTTGCTTATGAATAGACTTTGTTTTTCTTACCATACTGTCCCCTTTGAATTCAGGCCCTTTATATTTAGCAGAACACGTTACCGATCAAAGTAGAAACACAGACATCAGCACATTCGAGATTTGATGGCTTCTTGTTACAGTTGAGTAATTCGGGCTTCCTGAGGGCTTGGGAATACCCTAGAGAGAAAGCTGAGGCATTATATCAAAATAACATTGACATTTGATATCTACTTGTCATGGTTTAACACCAGCTGGCAACTAAGTATCATGCAGCTGCTCATTCCCTCACCCCTCCACCAGCCTTGGTGCACAAAAAAACCTGAAAGAAAGTAAAGTTTGTGGGTTGAGATAAGAACAGTGTAATAATTGAAGCGAAGTAAAATATTACAGTAATAACAACAACAATAGTGGTAATTGTAATGAAATTGAAGGAGAGAGGAATAAACCCGAAGAACAACTGATACACAATGTGGTTTTCTCACCGCCCACCCACTGATTCTCAGCTAGTCCCTGAGCAGCTATCAGTCCCTCCTGGCCAGCTCCCCCCAGTTTATGTGTGCTGGCCATGATGTTCCATGGTATGGAATATCCCTTGGGCCACTTTGGGTCAGCTGGCCTGGCCACACTCCCTCCCAGCCTCTTGTGCACCTGCTCGCTGGCAGAGCACAGGGAACTGCAGCGTCCTTGACTCAGGGTAAGCACTGCTTAGCAACAGCCAAAACATCACTGTGCTATCAAGGTTGTTATCACACTGAGCCCAAAACACAGCACCGTACCAGCTACTAGGCAGAAAATTAACTCTACCCCAGCCAAACCCAAGATGCCGTTCCGTATTTACGTTTCAAATAAATGGATTCTTGTTTCAATTTGAAGAGGTGTTTGCAGTGCCCCTTTTGGCTTTGAGATCGTGCTTATCAAAATTCAGGGGATCCTACCAGGATACTTGCAGTTCTGCAGTATGGGATGTGAGGCTGCGTGAACAAGCAGTGACAGGAATTCACCAGATCTGCTGGGCTCTTTCCAGTGCTTTCCTGGAGACATTTCTTAAAAGGGAGGATAAATTTGAAAGGGTGGATGAATCTAGATTTAAAATTTTGAATTTCCTACTAACCCTTAAAAAATCCATTCCATTTAACACACTTCTGCGGGTCAGTTTAGAGTTGCCATGTACGTGTTTTATGTACATGTTACTGTGCAGTACAAAAATTGTTAACAGTGGCTACTTGGCAATTTTTGAGAGGATTAAGGAAAGGATTTCATAAGAAATCAGTTGCACTTATGTAAATGGAATGTCTTAATTGACTTACTGTTTCAGTGTGTGCAGCATCTAACAGCAGACCTCGGTACCAAGATTTCCTTTCCTTTTGTGCACACAGTGTTGGGACTTTTCTTACACCAAAGTGTTTTTTCTTGTCTTTAAGTAAAGTTGAGAGTGAAAGGGTTGGCATTGTGCATTCTGGATCCTGTTTCTGGCAATGCCACTAGTCTGTTATGAGATTGCATTGCTGGTATTTAATCTCTGTGTCTGGACTTGTGCAATGCCCCTACAGTACTTACCTACTTCCAAAATAGGTTTGTTTTAGTGTGCTAGTACTTGTAAAGCATTTTGAGGCCCTTGGATAAGAAGTGGAATTGGAATACAAACAAGGAGTTAATGGAACTGAAGTGGGTGAGGGTGAAACTTCTAGGAAAAAACATGGAACTCAGTTTGACATTAACACAGATGAAAAATGAGAAGCCTAAAAATGCTGCTGGATCTTGTCTGCTGCCTTTTTTATATCTCAGCAATAATGTTTGCTGAACTGCAAGCACACTTCAGAAATTCTATTCCAAAAGATATTTCTTAGAAATTAATGACAATGGAATATGAGGACTTTCAGCGTTTCTGACTCAGAGCTCACTGCATCACATTTAAACACCAATGGAAAAGTTCCCATCTTCCTCTTCTGTACTTTGTCATGCACAATATGCTGCTGTTTATGTCGGAATTGTTTTATCTGACTTAGTTATGTTCTCAAACAATTGTGTGGAGGTAGAAGTAATTGAAGAGTTTGGAAAAGACAAGTGAAAACAAACAGGTACAGTGTTTCACATGACCACAAACTCCCAAAATTTGAGAAAATCCAGAATGAAGTTTTTCCTGAGAATGTACTAATTCCATCCCCCTTTTGCATGTGTTTCAAAGTAGACTCCTTTATTTGAATTTCCATAACTCCCCAAGGCCACGGCTGAGTCTGTGCAAAATACTGAACCCACACTTACAAGAGATGACATGTAACTTGGATATTAAGATTACAAGCTAAGAAAAGCAAGTCTAGAGGTACAGCGTGATTAATGAAAATGACTTCAGTAAAATAGACAGGTATTTTCCCTTTGGGAAGAATTCATTATTCTCAGATTCCCAGTTCTCTCCTGCATCTTCAGCAAGTGTTGTGTCAGGAAGTAACTTTGGCAAGATTTCATCGAGCTCATGGGAATAATGCGTCAATTTTACAGAACGAGGTGGTACTGGGGGCGAATCGAGATGGGATCCTCTCTCAAGAGGAGCTTCTCAAGCCTTCCAGGAATTGCCAGAGTTGCTGGAAAGGACACACTACTAGACAAGGAGTGGTTCTGTGCAGGAATGTTATCTCTGATCATAGGCTTATCTTTACAGGAGGCAAGCTGTGTCAAGGCTGAGTTAACTAAAGGAGTCTGGCAACTTTCATGCACCAGCTAAGCAGCCTGTCCTGTTACGAAAAACAGTTCCCTTGAGATGATCTATGTAATGTTCATGGCCCACTGACTCTTCCAAAGTAAAGAACCACGTCTTAAAATGTGTCCTATTTTGGATGTTGCTCATGGGTTTTTAGCCGATCAGTTGATTGTATGAGAAGCTGCACTTGGCTTTCAGGTAGCTCCCCTCCCCAGATAGTAAGACAGCTTTTTTCCCCCAGCAAATGAAGCCTCATCAGCCCATTTTCTCTCAGCTGTGACTGCTTGCTGACTTTTGTCTCTGTGGGCCCAGAGGCACTGACCAGGTAGAACAGCATCGAGTGCCTGTGGAGCCGTCTTGTGCCAGTGAGCTTTCCTCTCCAGAGGAACTTTAAGGATAAGCTTTAGAGTCTACAAGAACTGCCATGGAATAGGCTTTGCCCATCTATTTAGCACCATATTTATATATATATGAGAAGTGAGGGTAGGGGAGCTTCAGATTCCCTTGTTTCTATTCGTAGTTTCTTACTGTAGCGTCAAATGAATTGGTGTGAACTTTGTAGCATAATATGAAGAAATTGTCCACCATCTGAACACATTAATGATACCTGTACCTCACACCTACTTTCATCCCTTACATAGATTTGGGAAGTGTAGTGCTTTTCCTTCTGATACTTGATGGCTTTGTGGTGCACAAAGCTGGCTATCAGTAGCATTTCTTTTGTTTTTTATTTGGTAAGAAATTTGACAGAGCTTTGCAGCTACCCAGATGGCATCTTTTAGAAACAGAACTGCTGATAGGTCAAGTGGACTAAATGGTCCATGTAGTGCAATTCCTAGAAATCCCTTGCTGAAGCTGGTAATCAGTTGAGTTTCTGTATCATGTTCTCTGATGTGGAGCTTTGCAAAGTGTTCTTTGCAAAGGGGAGTGGAGGGATGTGACCAATTCTGCATCTCAAGTGTGTGGATATATAAATTAATTAGAGAAGGTGCTGGGAATTTCCTTCCTACTTCTTAGAGATTTTGAAGCATGGAGTGCTTGTCAAGCTCACAGGATGTTTTGCCTTGACCACATCCTTTTGCATTAAAGTTTAGGTAGCTTTTCCATCTTCGCAGTTTCTGAACACAGCTGCATTGAGTCACTCCCACTTACAGTTTGTGCTGTGATAGGATTTGTTTGATTTCCTGTGTACCAGTTATACTGGGTCTTTGTGATGAGAAGGGCAGTGATGATCTGTGTTTTGAAAATCTTACCTGAAAGATCATGTATGTTCATGGAATGCATGTAAATGGATGTCAACTTGATTTTCAGTCCTCCTCTACCTTAGAGTGATTGCTGCTGGTCTTTCTCCCCACCCTAGATATTGGAGCATTGAAACAACCTTTTAAAAAAAAATACTCTATTCCATTTCATGTAATTATATGGGAATGATTTTCTATTTTGTTAGAAATCAAAAGAAGTGAAATAATATCAGGTGGATTAAAAGTTCTTGTTCTTTTTGGTTTTCATCTTTTTTTGCTGCTTGTGGACTTTGCAGCTGTATCAGGTTTTGCATCAGAAGAGAACAAGTCAAAAACAGCTTGTGAAAAGATACTTCTGTTGAAGTAGTTGAGCCAAGCTGATAGCTCTGGGTGTATGAAGAGTTCCAAGTAGTTAGGAAAACTTTTTTAATGATTATTTTAGTATATTCCTTGTTTGCTTTCCCTCACCTTGGTGTTCTTGTGTTAACCAGAGTCCTTTGGTCTTTTTACTGTCAGCCAGAAGTGGCAGAGCAGTATTCCAGGTCAGTTCCCCTGTTACTGTGAACTCAGGGTTGGGGAATGTAACACAGATTGCAAAAATAGATTTGGCCAAGGCGGTATCGCGATCAAGAGAGAGAATTAAATGAAACATGAATCCCAGTTGAAAAGCCAGTCCAGTTCCACTAAACTTTGCAAACAGCAACACAACATAAGGCTTAGCAGCAGGAAACGGTAGAGACCACAGTATCCCTGGAAATGCAAGGAAGTGTTCCCACCTGCCACCTGAGCAAGCTTCTCTGGTTTATACTGTAAGGAAGCCATGTAGTTCCAGCTGAAGGCACAGCAGCCGCTTGCCCACATCACAGAAGGGTTAAATCATACTAAGGAAGAGAGCAAAACACTCCTGGCTGTTGTTTCTATGAGATATTATCTTTCAGGTGAGGGATTGGAAATAGATGCCACTAATTATGGCAAGGCCTGTGTAATTTTGTGTGAAACACTGAGATGGTACTGAGAGAGTAATTGCTGTGAAAAAAGGACTGTTAGGAATAAACTACAAAGGATGAAGAAAGGAAACAAAAACTGGTTTGGAGGTTAAAATGTGTGAGGATAAAGTAAACGCTGCCAAAGCTCATGCTGGGTTAGACTTTGCAAAGGAAAGAAAAGCAAAGAGCTCTATTCCTTAAGCATATAATAAAAGCAAGGCAAGGGAAACCAGAAGTGGGTCCACAGTGAAGATGGAGCTGGCATAAAATGCAGTTTTATGTATAGTCAGTCAGATGGCCTTCCATTTCAGTTGGCACTGGACATGGGAGCAAAAGAGTTGGTGTGTAGCAAGATTGGGAAAGACTAATCCAATGATGCAGGAAGAAAAATTTAAATGTTACTATACTGTAATGGTTGAAAATAAAATTTGATCAAAATAGTCTTTGTCTCAGAAGAGTGGGAGAAGTGTACAGTGAAATTGTGAGCTTTGTGGTAACAGTTTGTGATTAAATCAAGATATCATGATGTATTCTTAATTCAGGGCAATACTACTGACCACTGGGTGACAGAAGTATGACCTGCAAATAAAAAATTAAAAAGAAAACAAAAAATCAAACAAAAAAGGTTAAAAGGTAATTTGATCAAGTACATATAAGTTAAACAGTAGATAAAACACCTTCTTTGGAGCAATAACTAAAGACTGCTAGTTCTGCAAGTGAATCCTTTTCATGCAGGTAAGTGGTATAAAATGTGACATGGGTTCAACAAAGGCTGTGCTGGTCTGGCTTGGCAGCTTTTATCAATCACATAATTGATTACCTCCAGGAGGGAAATGTAGTGCATTTGAAAAGCCTGGGCTTCGGTAAAGCACCTGAATGCTGACACATGGAAATAATTATTTAGACTGGATAAAATGTGGGAGTAGTACATGAAGTGTCAAGTGGCTAAGAAGTTGGCTTAAATGGGAGATCAGAGGTTTTATTGAAAAAGAAAATAATGGGGTTGGATGTCACCTACAGGCTGTGGAGTTTCACAAAAAGTGACCTGGGGACTGATCTTTGTGATAGTTGCCACTAAGGTTTCTGTCTAAAAAAGAAAAAGGAAAAAATTTGCTGGAATTTCAAACCCTCACCAGTGCAGAGGAGGATGGGCACGTCATTCCCCAAGAGCTGCAAAATGTTGCCATCTGTAATCTTGAACAGAAATGTAATAGCAGAAGGTACCAGGTCATGCACTAAGAAAGTGGTGAGAATTTTGGCTACCAACAAAGTTCTTATCAGCTGAAAGCGAAGAAGGAGAAAGATCTGAACATCAGTCAGTAAGTAAAAGCCACCAGTATTATGTGGCGTATAAATAGGCAAGTGTGCTCTCAGCGTGTACCAGATGAGAGATTTCTGGCAGGGTTGTGCGTTACGCTGATAAGGCCTCATCTGGAAAGCCGTGCTCAGTTCTAATCACACAGGTTCTGGAAAGATTAATCCAAACTGGGACAGGTGCAGAGACCTAGGGGATGATCAGCGCGCTGAAGAGCTTATCTGGTGAGAGGGTGGCTTGGCTTGTTTAGCAAAGCAAAACAAAAGCATGGAAATATTGCGCTCTGTAAATAGTAAGCTGGGTAAGGGTAAAATATACTTCACTGAGTGCCACAGTGAGTGAAGCTCCTGTATTCTTTTCTCCAACTGCCTGGTTCACATATCCTTGCAATTTTCTGGGATTTGTGGGATTTTTGCTTGCAAATGTCTCACCAAGAATTTTCCCTGTGATTCATTTCATCACAAATTCTGATCAAAAAGCAAATTAATTCAAGTCTATAAAAAGGCTTAAAACTTACTCCAGCTGGGCCTTTTTCATTCCTTCCCTCATCTTTAAGTAGCAACAATACTGTCTTGCTCCCTAACTTTGTAGACTTCCCTTGATTGGTAACAATTTTAACATGCAGCAGGATTGCCCCATAGTATTCCTGCTGTGTCTCAGAAAATATATCCAGTCTGTGCCCAGGCCTTCCCCAGTACTTTTTACACAGACTCCAGCGCATCTCTAGTTTTTGCAGCTAAAATGGCCCTGTTTCCTCTCTCAACTAGGACATTTAACATTTTTTTTAGCATCTATTAGCCTAAACCACTTAAGATTCCCTTTAGCAGTCTGGCTTCCCAGCAGGTTGTGCCAGTAGTGGCGAACAGGATAATGACATAAGGTATTCTCTCGCTTTATTTACCTCCCTCTGCCTCGTGCCCCTTTTCTCCCAATTGCTCAGTTTTCTTAAAGAGTTACGGTTCTGACTGTTGCATTTATTGTTTATTCACTGGCTTATCCTTAGGTTCTAATGTGAATGGGCTGGAGGAGCCCAGCCTTGCCAAGCGGCTGCGGGGCACTCCGGAGCGGATTGAGCTGGAGAATTACCGGCTGTCGCTGCAGCGGGAAGAAGAACTGGAAGAGGTTCCCGAAGAGACATTGGCAGAGCATAACCTGAGCAGTGTGTTGGACAAAGGAACAGAAGAGGATGTGCCCAGCAGGTTAGCACACATTGCCCATGAGCTTTTTTTATCCCCATCCCAACTGGCTTTTGCCTGCTTTTCCCTTAGCTTTCCTTAACATATTATTTGCCAGGTTGCCCTTTCCAAAGTTATTAGAGAAGTTCTGTGTATGTACACAGATATTTTATCTTGCACTTTCTGTTCAAAATAGCTTATGACCATTCTTAGAAGACACCTATAGGACTGTAATGCCATGAAATTAAGTCCTTAGTTGGAACAGATTTTTTTAATTTTTATTATATTAATTGTCATATAAATTAATCTTTTGAGCAAACAGAACACAAATTCGAGTAGGAGGGGGTTCCAAAGTTAATTTTTCTTCTGAATGTTTTACATTACGATTCAAAACTACTTTTGATTTCAAGATTCAAGCTTGACACACATGTAATCCTGACGGAATGCTGGTGCAATGCCTGAGTGCGATATTAATTGGAAGCAATAGGTATGGCTGCTGAAAAGAAAAATATGTTGTACCTTCATGAATTTCTCCTTATCTGCAAAATGCTTTGTAAGCACACCAGGATCCATGTACATGCAGGTAGAGCTACAGGAAACAGTTGTTGCAAGAATCATTGAGAGAAAATCCTCTAAGAGATGTTTGTGAACTTTAGGGTGAATTGCACACTTTTGCAGTCTTGAACTCTTAACAGGGTTTCAAATCCTCTACTTGTCTTTGTAGCAATAGCAGCCCTTACCTTTTCAGCTCTGAGCCTGTCCAGTAGTCTTGAACTAAACTCAGAAAATGCTGTTATTGATTTCCTAAGACTTATATGCTATGAACATATTCTATGTATACGTTACCTACAGATACAGAGCTGTATGAGAAATTGAATAATCTTGGACTATTTGTGGGAGATGCAAACTGTATTTTCTTCACTTGTCCTGCCTTTAGTTCCCTGCTCAGGTCTAGGAATTATATCAACTGTGACAGTATAAACATTAATGGTAATAGGGGTTTTTAGTCCTTTATGTTTCTAGCTATAAAACAAAATTTACTAGTATGGAGCTATTCACTGTTGTTATACTTTGTCTTGATTTCAGTAAATCAGGACACAATAGGCCTGCTCAGTAAATGGCAGAAGACTTAAAAAGGAGAAGAGTTAGTCAAAAAAAAAAAGGAGTTTTTGGCATTTTGGCATGAAGCTGTTGGTCATCTCCAAGTGATATTTTGTGGGATTATGGAGATTGAGGGCAGTATATTATTAGGTTAGCAAGTTTGATTTTGTCTCTTAGAGTGTTACATTTAGTTCCCTTTTTCCTACATTCATCCACATAACCTGCATTAAAATGAGTATTTCTGTCTGTAATAGACTGCATTGTATAATTGTGGATGTGAAGAGCAGTGTATAGTGGGCAACTCCCACTCTGTCATAGGGAGAAAAGAGAAAATACCTCAAATTCCCTGTCAGTATGACCTGGAAAAATTTTTGTTCCAAATCCAAATATGGGAAGCAGTTTACTGAGAGCATTGACAAGGCTGTGTGGGCCAAACATGAGAGAGAGAATTTTCTAGGTGATGTAGCTATTGGGTATCCTCTGCTCAGCTGTATCCACTCCATGAGATGTTGTGGAAAGAAGGCAAAAAAAGGGGGAAAAACCTGACTACTTTTTCAGCAACAAAAGGAAAAAAGTTTTGACTCCTGCAACAAGCCAACCAAAGCCCTGATTTGATCATCTTCACTGTCGTGGTGCAGCGCCGCAGGGTTAGGAGCAGGCGGAGGGAATGGAGAACTCTTTGTCCTCTTCGTGTCTTATGGAGCAGTGGGCTGGGCTTCAGGGTTCACTGAGGTGTTAGATCTAAGTCAGGCAGAGACCTCACGTTTTGGTTGCACAGCTTCCCGTCACAGGCACACACTTGGGAACATGCACACTGCAGAGGAAGTTTACAGGAAACAGTATTCAGGGTATATTTTTTCAAAAGAGAGTTGATCTTGTTTAAGCTTCCACAAGAAAAAAGATCAATTAAGCGACTACACCCTGACTACACAGGTGTGAGATGTGGAAAACCCTTCATATGCCTTATTCGTTGCCTTTAATTTGCATTAACTCCCAGTATGTCATCTGCGGTTTTGGTATCATACTCCGTGGCCTTTCAAAGCAGTGTCGTAGGAAAGCTTGTGCTGTGTGGGTCTGCGTGGCAAGAGGTTCATTTCCACAGTTTGGGTTTTCAGTTAGTCTCCTCAGCACTAAGTCTGTGTACATACGCGTTTCTAATGAGATAATCAACTGCTTATACAAATTCCATAAAGCAACCTACCTTGGTCTTTGAATTCTGCTTTATAGAAAAAAAGAAGTTCAGCTGTTGAATGAATTCCTGCGGCACAGGGAAAGGAATGCCCACTATACCAGGCCATCTCGCTGCTGTCTTTCAGCTCCTCATTTCTCAGTATTCAAAGGTCAAACAAAAACCAAGTTATAAACAAAAGCCAAAGAAGGTGAAGTGAGCTGTGTGATAAAGAATGTATGTCGTCAGTATTCCATGCGATAAGCTGCTGCTTGACGAGCAGCAGCTCATCCCGTTCAGCAGTCATGGCAACAATTTGAGCAGCAGTAAACCTTATTGACAGCACATGAAAACTCCAGCGTGCAGCACCTGTCAGGATGATTTCCATACCAAAGGCTGGGAAGGTTAATCAAGGAGGAGGGGAACATCACTTTTTATCTCTGTGACAATATCTGCATAAAAGCCTTTGGAATATGCTTTGGTCCCCTGGAATATGCAGCGAGTCCGTGGCTTGCACCAGTGTTTGTATTTCACATGTGAAAATCAGGCAGCATGTTAAAAATGAGTATTCAGTTCATGCCACGAAAAAGTGAGTTGTAACTTGAGCAAAGTAATGTTACATGGGTGCAGAACAGTGAAGAGAATTCAAGAGCCTCTGGACAGAAGTGTGTGACAATCAGAGCATGAACAAAGTGTTTTCCTTATTAGGTTTGCTATCAAATATAAGCTGTCAGACAAGTAGATGAATAAAATTATGTAAATATGATATTACAACTGCAAAAGTTACATTTTATAGACCTACCTGACGTGTAAGCTGCATTATTTTCAACTTGTTGGGTTTGCCTGTCGTTGTCCATATGGGAATGGATTCTGCCAAAGACTTTAACAAGTGATAATGGGCATAAGGAAGCAGAAATACTATTCTCAGTTTATTCACCCAAATTTTAACTCTTCACAAACAGTTTTCTCTTTCAGTCAGATGAACGCCCAGTTCATCTTTTAAGATTTATAGGGGAAGCATCCACCTTTTGCTCTAATATATGCAGTTCTGTTATGACAACGATCTCTTAAGGAAAAGCAAAGGTAGAGCACTTTTTCACCCTGCAGAGGAGGTCTCTGAGTGTGCTGTAGGCCTCATTGATTTTCCAGTGACAAGTGCAACCACCTTTCTTCTCAATTCCTCTGGATGGTCCAGCATGTAAGAGTGAGCCAGATTAAATGCCTTTGTATAATTGGTTACATTTCTTGCCTCTGCAGCTTATGCTGAGGAACTGTTAGAATTAAACAGAAATAGCTTCTAAGAGGCAGTAATGTTTTACTGCTTTGTATAGTTTAGACTTTGCTGTGAGAATAATAAGCTCATTATTGTAATTATCTTTCAACTGCTTCCTACAGTTTCTTGCCACTGTGTACACTGTGTACTTAATTGGATAAGTGTTAATGTCTGTGATGTAGAGGAGTGAGTAATTTTGTATTTCTTTTCTCCAGCTCCCCTGTGTCCTGATAGTTGTGCTGTGTGTTCTTTCTACTCCCAAAGCCTTCTCTGGTTCACAACATCAAGTGCCAAAATCATCTCAGTTATCGTAGCTGGCATATATCAAAAGATGTGACCTTCTAAATTCTGATACTGCTAAGAATTCTTGCACTGGTTTGTCCAAAGCAATGTGATATGAAGGAGGTAGTTTCTTTTTGCTGTATTCAATTGTTATGAACTGTAGCAATAAATGCTGCACAAATATTTGAACTTGGCTTCACAGGCACTTTTCTGCCGCTTCACATTCTTTGAAAGAAGCAGAACAAGGACCATACTGCAGCCCACACATGATGCTGTCACTAAAGTTCCTGTGAAATGTTGAAAACAGAAAATTAGTGTTATGTTTTGGGCTGGTGTGTATTGGAACAACTTGTCAGTGATCTGAGACTGATCAAGGAAACACATTGCATAATCTTTAATATTATTATTTATTATTAACTATATAATCCTTATCTTTTTTCCTGAAACCTTACAGTAGTTCAGAGTCTGAGATGGAGGAGGAAGATGAGGAGGAAGAGGATGAACTACTGCTGCCTCAGCAACCCCCTTCAGACTTGGGTGGTGTGCCGTGGAAAGAGGCTGTGCGTATCCATGCCCTCCTGAAGGGAAAGAGTGAAGAAGAGATTGAGGCTGAGGCGAATCATGAATTTGAGGACAAAGATGATTACGATGAGGAGGA
The DNA here is from genome assembly GCA_013396775.1 of Cephalopterus ornatus. Lineage (NCBI taxonomy): Eukaryota > Metazoa > Chordata > Aves > Passeriformes > Cotingidae > Cephalopterus > Cephalopterus ornatus. The sequence continues at coordinate 207,075 of VZRE01002157.1, forward strand.
ATACGAAGAGGAGGAAGATGAGGAGTCGAGCGAAGGTTAGATTGGTTTGTCCTTTCTTTCTGCTAGACAGCGGGGAAAACTGGGTTGAGTATTGGCCATGCAGAATGAGAAGGATTTGCCTGGAAAACTTCTCTTCTTCTTCTTTCACATCTTTATTGCTCTGATTTTTAAGAGAGTTATTGTCAAGGAAAGCTTTAGGTGGATCATTGTGGATACAGAAGGACTTTACCCTCAGGGCAGTTAGAGCGCTAGTACCAACACAATATGCTTCCCATACACCATGCCAACATGTGCAATTCACAGCTTTGTGCTGCTGTATTGGTTTATTGTTGGGTTTTATTATTATTTGGAGTTGGATTTGAATGTGCCCTTTGTTCTTTGGCAGCAAGAACTGGAAGCCTTGTGGCTGCAGTGCCTCCCTAAGGGGTAGTGCCCTGTCACTGTAGTCAGGGCATTCCAGAAGAAGCTGCTTGTAGCTCTCCTTTGTTAAAAGATGGCCTTGAGAAATCAGGGAGTTCAGGTGCTTCGCATTTTAGCTCTGAGAGATTTATGTGGAAAATCTTAGGGAAAGACTCGTTCCCCTGTATTTGTCTCAGTCATCAAAATGCAAAGTTTGTGCTAAGAATAGACATGTTTCCAGTGTTTCACCACCATGCCAGATTTCTCGCTGATCTTGTCTTTGTCTTTATACTCACATTTCCATTTTGTGGAGACTAGTAGACTCCAAAGAGCTTTTTCGTAAAGGTCTTTGGCTGCCTACTGCAAGCAGAGGTCCAGTTTTTTGAGCCTTAGTGGCAGCACTGTTGATGAGCTCAGCAGGCTGCTTGGCTACTTTTTCAACGTTGGAGCTCTATCTCCATGACTAAAGTCTGTGGAAATCAAGACTTCTTTTTAAGTCTGGTAACGTGCATGTTGTGTGTTTAGTCTGCTGAGCCGTGGTGTCCTTGGACGGATGTCGCTCCATTCAAGCAGTTTTCCTGTCAGACACTTTGAATGCAGCGGGACTACGGGGAGTTGCTGGATTTCCAGACAGTCTCTCTTTCTGATTCTGTCCTCTCTCTTTCTCTCTTTCCCTCTTGCCATCGCTTGTGTGTGTACACGCGTGTCTGGTGTTATATGTGGATGTGTGGTTCCCTCTGCTGTAGAGGGGGAGTATAACCCTTGGGAGAGAGAGCTGCAGCAAGGCCTCTGGCTTCAACGTCTCTCAGATGAAGAGGACTCGGGTACATATAAAGGTACCCGTACACACCATCTCCACTTCCATTTCCCCGAAGGAGAGGGGAATGTTTTAAAGAGCAGGTCCCACATGAGAAGTTTCTGTGTTTTATTTAATTACCAGCTCCCTCAAAACTGATTCGGGAGCTGTTGTTATCTTTGTCTCCCCGTCCAAGTGCCATAAATCAGGTCTGTCTTTGCCACTGGTTTTGGTAAAATGATAGAGCTGCCAAATACCTCAGGATATCTAGAAAGCTTCGAAAATTTGCTACTGTAATTTGCATGAACAGTGACCTCCACATATTTAGGAGTTTCAAATTTGTTCCATACACACAGACTACTTGCACCTGTGCAGTGTGTCAGACACATGGGACGCATCAGAAATTCTGCCTTTAGGCTGCCTGTGTCAGCAGACTTGCTTTTTTTGTTGTCCTGTGTTGAGTGTGTGTCTGTGGGGAGAGTCTGGGAGGGAACTAATCAAGCTGCAGCAATCCCTCAATATTTTTTGAACAGTTGGTCATAAAATTAATCTGACATGCAAATCTAACTGGTTGTGTTCTCTTGCAGTTTATTTTTAATGTGTGGATTTTTTCAGGTTTTTTTGTAGCGCTTGTAGCTTGTTAATACCTTATTCCTTCAATGTGGTTCTTTAGAGCCAGAATACATAAGAGGAAAATCTGAGTGCCTTCCTGCATGTAAGAGGGCATATGCAGTTGTCAAACTGCATATTTTGCAGCTTATGGTTCTAATAACTGTAGCTTGGCTTCTGACTTTTTTTTTTTAAGGAAAAAAAAAAAAGGAAGAAGTGTTAAAATTTTTTCCCCATTTAACTTTTCTGATGGTAAGAATGAGCAGTATTACTGAGATGGCTGAAGGGCGCATCTGAAGAAGTTCCCCCTGTCGCAGTTGTTAGTGTGCTTTCCACCTGGCTCTTAAGGAGTTGATTTGCAGGTGGCTACTCATTCCGTTAAAGTGCAAACTTTGAGATTGCCCGCAGGTTATAAAGTGCTGGTAGGTGCTACAGTGGAAATGGAGGGAAATGTTACTGTTCCAAATCTAAGTGCAGTTACTGTTCCAAATCTAAGTGCAATTACTGTTCAGCTTCCTGCAAAGCTCAGCAGGCAGTCCTGAGGGAAGGCTGTGCCAGGTGTCTGAAATTCTCAAACACTTAGACCTTAAGGAAGTGTTAGGTTTGCCTCTTAGCCAAGCAGCAGTCATTCATGGCTGGCTGTGCTGCTCCTTATTTACTGGAAAAGGTGAGAGGGACCAATATTCTAACCAGGACAGGCTCAGGCCTCTGTCCAGAGGCTTGTGAAGAAATTATAGGTGTGTATGTTACAGTAGTCTAAATCCCAGAGAAATCCATTTTAAAACACGCAGATCACGTGGGACCTGCTCTTTCCAAGCCTTGCTGAGGGACTATATACTTCTCAGCAGTTGCTGGCAAACCTAAACCTTTTAACACAGAATTTTGTGCGGCGATGCAAGCGCTAACTCTACTCATCCTGGGGCCTGCATGCGAGTGCTTTGGTATGGAGCGAGAAAAGCCCAGGCTCCTGTCCCTGCAGGATGTCCAGTGGCTCTGGTAGCCCATGTGGTTGTGCTAATTGATACAAAATCTCTCTGATGAGGTGACAGAGACATAAAACCACTAAATACTTGGCTAAATTGTGAATCCCACTCTGCATTTGAGTTTGTGCCTCTGAAGCCTTTTCCCCTTAATAATCTCCTGATGATTCTGTCCTTCCTGCCTGTTCCTTCTGCCTGTTTCGCCTGCAGTTTTAATGCCAAATCTCACACATAGTCATTCCTAAAATGCAAGGCCCAAACAGTTTGTCATGTCTGGGAAAAACATGGCCAAGAGAGAGGAACTTCATTAAAATGAGACAGCAGGAAATAATGAATGCAAGCTCTAAATGCTGCTAACGTGTCCTATTTCCTTCAAACACTACTACACCATATGAAAATCCAACTGCTTTTGAGGTTCTAACCTGCTGAAGCAGTGTTTTGCCCTACTCAGTGGTAATCCAGCTGTTGTGAAAAATGGCATCCTACTTTATAAAGTAAGTGGGCATTTTCCTTTCAGTTTGAGACATTTGCGTTTGAAGACCACTCCTGCAGAAAGTGAATGGGCAAACACCTGTCTCCTGTAAAATCAGTTATTTTATTATGGATAAATAAAACCTGAGTTACAGTCCCAGAGCAGATAACAGTGGAGACAGGGTCTATGAATTTAATACTTCAGAGTGTGTGCTCGTGAAGGTGGGCGTTCTGCAGCAGTTAAATTGCTTATCAATTGCTTGAGGTGCCCGTTGTTCTCTTTGACATTCCATAAGTAGCTGAGCTTTGTGTAGGCAGGTATTCCCTTCTGGGGAGGTGGGGGTGGCTGTTAAGTCACAATCAAAATGCTGTTGTTCTTCAGGAAAAAAAAATCACCCCTTTGAACAAGTCAGTACAAAAGAACAGGAGTAAACGAAGTAGTGTTTCAAGTGCTAAAGGAGGTGTGCGCCCCTGTGTGCATACGCACATACACACATGTGAAACTCTGAGATCTGTCGTGTAATTTAATTCACGGAGAAGTGTGTACTCAGCCCAGAAAGGAGTGCTTAACCCAGTAATAGGGAACGAAAAACCTTTTGTCTTGCATCAAACTACAATGCAGATTGTCCCTGGCCTTTAACGGCAGGACCTCGTTAGCAGTAGTCATGATGAATAGGCTGAAGGAGCTGGAAATTTCTGCTAAATTGGTATTTACATACCACATACTGTTGGACGCCCAGAGAACGTCTTTCATTTCAACGAAGCTTCTTGCAGTAGAGATAATCTACAATGATTTTTTTTTTTTTTATAGCATCCCTCTGCCTTTGGAATGGCATTATTCAGCTTTGATGGGAAGTATGAGGAGCGCTGTATTGGTGTATGCGTGCACACACAATGCTGAGCTTTTTCTGTCTGTCTTGCAAACTGATCTGAGCCAATAATATTTTCTTTTCTTATTTCCTTTCCTGTATTGTGTTACCTTTCCTTTCCACTGCTCTCCCATCTTTTCCTCCCTGTCCTTCATACACCCTTCCTACAACTGGTATACCATGCCCTCCTCCTGCTAGCTGGAAACCTTAGACTGCAGCAGATTGTAAATCCGGTTGATCCTCTGGAGATCCTGGCAGATGTGCACTGGACACACATCCGTGAAAAAGAGGAGGAGGAAAAAATGGTCTCAGCCTCAAAGTCCTCCACCTCCAGAGGTAATATCCCCCAAGCCCCACACCGTCAATTCTCGGATCACAGTTGCAGCTGTTTAACTCTGTTGGTTCTGTGCCCTTCGAGAGCAGTGACTTCAGCAGGGGCAGCAGTGATTGAAAGGAACTGCTTTCAAATTACACTGAAATTACACTTGGTTAAACATTTTGCTTTTCAGGCCAGTGTCCGTTTAAAATTACTGCTTTCTCATCTCTGTGTTGTGACTTCTAACCCATTTGTCTGCCTGCTTCGACTCCATAGCATTTTTCTTCACCACACACATGATCTGGTAGTGCTGGAAATCTGCCCTCTATAACTGACTGTAGGGATGCTAAATAGAAGTTGTCATGTGCTTTTTGTGGCAGTGAGGACTCTACACCTCTTTAGGGAAAGCTGAAGGGCTGTGTTGTGTAGCTACTCCAGCAAAGATTGAACAGTCAGCTTCTGTATTGAGCGTATTTCTCTGCTGCTGGTTTTCTAAGAATGTAACTGCATCTGGTATTACCAGGGAAGAATGGGGGTCACAGGGCTTGCAAATCTGATCAGTGGAGGTTCTGACTGCCTGTGTTTAAGGTTTGGCAGTATATCTGGGTTTTTTTAATGTGAGGTGTGACCTTTGCAAGTTGCCAGTTACTTGAAGGAAAACTTCGGAGGGGGAAAATGCCAGTAAATTCAGATCTCATGTGAGCACCTTCCAGCAGTCTCTTGTTCTAGACTGTGTTTCAGTGTGTCTTAAGGTAAGTATGTCATAGGTGCTTTACCTATGGATTTAATAAAAGTTCAGCATGCAGTTGATTAGCAGTGCTCCTCTCCCAGCCTGCAACCACTGTGACAGAACTGCAGAGGGAGTAAGTATGCTGTGGGTTGTCTTTTACAGCAAGTGTGAAATTAAGTTAAAAAGCTTGGGGCTTTACCTCATGTCGCCTGATCATCTTCTATTCCAGATAATTTGTCTTTTCCACACAGTTTTAGTTGTTTGGTGTGGGGTGTTTTTAATCCTGGTCTAGCTTGATACACAGTTCCAGATCAGTTTGGTTACACTTATAACTGCAGTTTGTAGAATGCACTGGGATTTTCTGGTGTGAAATCTGTGCCCTACAAATAAGAGGTGAGTGTTTTGTTCTCACACTGCAATCACAGTGTTCAACGGTCTGTAAGATTCCGTCTTGTTAGAGTAGTTGCTTAATGTTTAAAAAATACAAAGTAAAAAATGTTAACATAGTTTCTCAAGCTTACAGCAATTCAGGTTACTTGTGCTTCTGCTTCGGGGTGAGTGTCACTTTAGTTTCCAAGTTTTTATTTTCATTTGTGTTTTATAATTTCTACTTTTCTGTATTGTACTGGTACAGTTGCCAGCAACAGGTGATCCTTCCAAAACTGATTTTGTGGTCTTTCTAAATTCCTTTGGGAATGGGGGCAGTATTTTGATTTTCTTCCCCTAAAACCCAGTCAAACTGGGACAATCCTGAATGATTGATTAGCTGCCTCAATTACTTTGTTATGTAGTACGTGTGTGTACAAGTGTATCAGCAGTTTGGGGTTTTAAAGGGCTGTTGCCAGTATGTATTTGTGGACACCCTTAAGTTTTCAGCCTGAGTTCAGCAGGCAGATTGTTCCTGGCTGAGCTCTGTTCTGCCATATGAGGTGTTTGGAAAGCCCATCGGTAGCAGCAGCAGTGATGAGGTTTGGTGTGAAAGTCTGGGATAATGGGACAGTTCATAGAAGCCCCTCTCGTTCTGCTTTGGGAGCTTTTCTTCATCTGCTGGCATGGGCACCGGGGCAGCGCAGGTTCTGGGTCCCCCGGTACGACCACCCCTCTCTTGTTGCTCAGATCCCTCCTCTCCTAGTTTCCCTCCTCTGCAGAGTTTCAAGTGGAGCACAGTAGCAGCAACCTGCTGGTCAGATGCAGTGTTTCTCTCACTGTGCCATCCGTATTTCCTTTTAACATTACAGATCCTAAAGGAAGATTAGGGCCCTGACATTTGTGTGTTGCCTCAATTTCATTCTCGAGCCTGGAATTGGTTGTTTAAAATTTCATAGGTTTTACTCCTGTACTTGCTACTGAAAAATTTCCCTTTGTCACTCTTCTGTTTTAGACACTGACTGATGGTCTAATTTTGATTTCTTACGATTTATTGTTTTTTAAATTCAGCGTCCGACCTTCCCTCCGTACGCCATGAGGCGGTACAGGCGTGGCTGGAGACGGTCCCTGGAGGTAGTTTGGTGATGTTCTATGTATTCCAATGCACAATAACCCTGCCCGTCTCTTCTCCATGCCTTCAGCAGCTGAGCTGGTACTTTAACCCTGGAACTTACGGCCCTGTCGCTACTGCATGAGTGGAGTGGAGGGCGGGAGGAAGGGGAGTGTGCATGCACGCCTTGCTCAGACAGACCCCTCTCGCATGAGCTCCACACCCGTTGTAACCCTTCTGAAGGCAGGTTATCTGGGGTGCGGCAGTGGAGAAGGAGGAATCCAGCTGGGCACTTCAGTGTGCTTTGTAAACTGAAGATGGGAGCAGTTATTCTTCCCCAAGCCCGTGGAATAGAATAACGTGGGGCTTTCTTGCAGGTGAAAGATTAAGTGGCAGAGAGTGCTTAGAGCGATGGCAGTTCTCTGTATCAACTGCAAACTGTAGTTATCTGGTGAAGAAAATAAGAAAGAATAATAAGACTGAAACTGGGATCTTTAGGAGTAGTGGTTTTGTTTCCTTTGGCCTGGGGTTTCAGTTTTTTCAGGAAAGCCTCGGGAATGTTGAAGGATGGTAAAGCTCACCTGCTTTTTTATATGTGGTCCTCTAAGCTCCATTACAAAACCGGTCAGCATGAAGATTCCAGGGTGACAGTAAGGGGGTACATTTGTGTAAAGCTGTGAAGGTATCTAATTCAGTGGAGTAGTTTGTGCTGGGTAGTTGGTGTACAGCTGAGTTGCTTTGGCACATCAGAATAGCTAGCTTGCCTTTAAAACTTTGCTTCTGCTGCTGCTTTGGCAAGCCAGCAGTGTTTACAAGATGTCTGCACACGAAGCAGTCTGCTCACAGCTGCCAGCTAATACGAACCAAGTGCTGATCCCAGTTTCTGGCTGCTGTTTTGTGTAGCTTCTGAGTTACTGTGTGACAGCTTTTGGCCTCTTGCTCCTTACCCTAACTGCATATATGTATATGCACAGTATATGTATAATATAACCAACCACCTGCAAGCTCTCCATGTCCCTCAAAGTGGGATCCACCCTTGCACCAAGTTGCTACTTATTGATGCATCTGTAATCTTCCATTGAGTTTTGTGTACCAACCTGTTTAAAACCTGGTTTTCTCCTCTCTCTCCAACACAACCCGTGTGTGTCATGTCAGTTCATGGTTTCTGGATCTGAAGACCTATGTATACGTAGTGGATTCAGATATTGTTAACATCAGTTATATGTTTTTTGCAAGTTTTGATTAAGATAACTCACATTTGCCGCTACCATAAAACCATCCCATGACATTATCATTCCCAAAATAACATAAGCTACTGCATACCTAAACAACAATCAGACTGGAACATGTTTTGGTTTTGCTCAGTAGATTTGTAAATGCCCCTGCGGGAAGTCCAGCCTTTGCCATATGATTCAGTTTCCTATGCTTGATGTCAGTATGGGTCTGGATTTTATAATCCTCTTACATAAGGGAATAGGCCAGTACGTTATCACATGTGAGTGGAAATGCCACCCACTGAAGGCTGTGTTTTGAAATAGGCAATTACCTATATTAGAGAAATAGGAGAGGCTGCAAGACCTCAATTTTAGGGAGGGTTAGTTTGTTTTCAAGATTGTCTTAATTAGCATTGCTGTCGTATAAATGGTTCCAAGAGACACATGTCACTAGCAAACAAAGAGGACCAGGGCCTACACCCTGGCTCAGGAGGAACCTGGCACACCGTGGTTTTGTCCTGCATGGATTAACTTTCCTGCCATCCAGGGCTGTGTTCAGGCTGCCTGTGGAAACAGCCTGGGCCCTTGCCAGGGAAGTGCCTGCTGGGAGTTGTGCCTGGAGCCCTCCTAAGGATGACAGTGTGACACTGTGTGCTTTCAGGTCTAGAGACCCGCACCACTTAGTTTACTGGTGTAGGTGCAACCAAGAAGGTTATAAATATGTAACTTATTGTTGTTACAGAACCATATCCTGTGTGTATAATTAGCAAATGTGCGTGGTAACACATGGTGACTGTTTACACATTTGCAAGAGGATGTACAACAGAGTTAAATGCCTGCATGTTGTTGAACATGAATTGATGATAACTCACTGTACACTTTTAAAATTGTAGTTGACCAATGCTACTGTGGAAAAAAAACCCCTGGAAGTGCTCACTTTTCTTTTAATATTTAAATTATGTTTTATGAAAATGTTTAACAAAAGAAAAAAAGCAAATCATCCATAGCACTAGGCATGGGATAATGTGTCATAAGGTTTAAGGGGTTATTTTTTAAAGTATCATTTAATAATTAAATTTAGACCCCAGACTTTGGTCTTGTCTCTCCCACTGTGATTAAATCCTGTCACAAGTACTAATGTCAGATATCATAATTTTCAGAGTTGCAAATTCAAGAATCTTTTCTTTATTTTAACCCAGCAAATCAAATTATGATCTGTAAAAGAAAAGTTTTGAATATGTAATTTAAAATATTTTACAGGATCTCAATTAATGATCTGTAACAGAAAAAAAGTTTTTTATGTATCATTTTAATTACTTTAAACTATCTCAGTTTGTGCCCTACATACTTGTACAGCATATGAATTTTCTTAGACCTTATTACCAAAGACTGCAGTAGCTGCACAGAGTTAAACAGTTTCCAGCTGTAATAATGGTCAATCCCAGAGCTAGACTCTTATCTCTGACTTACACCCTCAAAACCTGTTTCAATTTCAAGATGAACAGTCATGGTACAGGGTGAGATTTCAGTTTTGACCTAATACACATATGCTATCGAGTGGCGGTGGCTGTTCTGGTGTGGTAAAGGGAAAAAACAATCTTCCTGGAAGAACAGTAAACTTTATCCTGGTGTGATGTCCTCCCAGTCCCCTTCTTGTTTAGTTTTTCACAAGGCCTGTTGCTCAGAAAAGCCTTGGCTGCTTTCACTGCAAATGCCTTGGAGACTCCCCAAGGGCAGGCGTTCCTTGATTCGTTGGAGTCTGGAAGTGTCCTTTCAACGTAGATGTCCTTCCAGGTGACACATTTTGGGATTTCTTGTTTTGGCAGTAATTAATAAATATCTGGACTATAAAGTGTTGGTACAGTTCGATGTAGAACCTTTTCACTGTCTAGTGTTTGTCTTCTTTTCTTTTTTTTCCTCAACATTTGAATATATTCTAGCTCCCTGTGAGGATAATGATGTGGAGGATGAGCTGGGCACAGAGCCTGCTGACACAGAAGGGCAGGCAGGTGAAGAGGGAGACACGGGTGCAGAGCTGGATGATGGTAGGGTACCGTGTGCAGCCTTTAAACATGTTGTGTGAACACCATTGTACTGGCAGAAAATACTTTGTGTGAAGCTTCTTAAACATGGTATTATTTTTAGTGATGTGGGAGTTTGTTTTGAATAGTCAAGAGGGAGCCAGGAATGAGTGACAAGAAGAAAGACGAGAACCTCAATGCCATGGATTTTATAATGAATTTCTCATGTCTTCTCTCCATAACTAGAGTGTCTTGTGTCTGTATTCTGTGCTGATACTGATGAATAACAGAAATAGATGTATATTTGCGAAAGGTCTGCAATATTATGCCAGAATCCTTCCCTTGCTATTGTAAAATTAACTGCATATGCCAGAAAACATTGAAAAATTTCCAGATAACAGATAAGGCAGGACTTCAGTTACTGATTTAGCTATTTGTACTAACAGTCCAATCATTAACTGCTTACATTGACTGCCTAAATGACTAATTATCACACCAGAAAAGGAGTGAAACATTTAGGGGTTCAGGTTATGAAAGTGATTAGCACCATGTGAATAGAAAGAAAGTGTTGTGTCCTGATGGATTTGTATTCAAATTCCCTTGGTTGTTTTTTTTCCCCTGCCCCATCCATGATCAGATGACATCGCGTCTGATGCGGAAGCGGAGTTTCGCTTACGCCAGGGTGGTGTAGAACGGGCAGAACTAAAAGTCTCTGAAGATGAAGAAGATGAAGAAGAAGCAGAAGGTGCTTCTTCCAGTGTGGCAGAAGGTAATTGCTTTCTCATCAGTGTTTGAGTGATTTTGATTGCGTTTGAGATAGTCTATGTATTTATGGGATTTAAGAGAAGAGAGTCTCTTGGATTTGAACCATCTCGCTCCTCTCAGTGGCAAGGCATGTGCTTGCATTGACATTTTGAGATGAATGTTCTGAATCCATTAATTACAGCTTCCTAAATGTGAGAACCCCTCTAACTGCTTTTTTTTGTAAAAGTTTTTTTTTACATTAAATAGCTTGTACCATTTGGGATATTTAAAAGTTTTTGTCTATCTTCCAGATGTCCAATCTAGAATTTGTAAAAAGCTGAGAAATTTGTCACTACTTGCTGTGTGCAACATAAAAAAAAATCGAATGTTAATGGTCTCTTGTGTTTTTGGAACATTTTTGCTTTCCCTAGATCCATGCAAACCATCCATCCCTATCCAGGCATCCAGCGACAGTGTTCTTCCTCTGTCTCCAGCTGCTAGTCCCAAAGCAAAACAAGCAGAGGTAAGAAAGGGAATCTTTGACATTTTCTACTTATCACCTGTAGTTTAATGAAACAGTTTGTTAGATAAACTAATAAGAGCTGACAGCAGTGGGCTTTTCTCCTTTCCTGTCTCTAAAATTTACATTGATCTTGAAATCTCACTTTATTTATACTTAAAATATAATGTACTATCTCTTTTACCTATCTTTGGAGTGTAATGGCTCTGTCACACAAATTCCCATCACAAAGCCCAAAAAGAATTATCCAGGATATTTTAATTTCGGTGCCCAGTTAACAAGAGGTATACATGATGAATGAGTGGGAGCCATAACTAATGTGCTTCCTATTTATGCTGGTCTGGCTGTCTTTTATGTACCAAAAGCAGATTTAAAATTGTAGTAGTAACCAAAGCAGTATTTCTCTGTTCCAGAATTAAACATAGTTCAGCTTAAGGAACTGAGGCATGTCACATGTTGTACTTCATGTTGTCAGCCCTGGGAGGCAGCTTGCAAGTGCACTGGGGTGTTTGTAGTTGCTGGTGTGTAAGAGCTGAAAGTACGTGACCCTTAAAATGTTCAATTCAGATTTTTCACTTCCAAGTGTTTGTTTTTAAGGAATTACTAAAAGATGATACTTCATGTTAGAGAGTTTTGACATAAACCAGTTTACTTTTACAGTGGACAGATTATGGGCTAAGTCTGGTTTGCTGACACTATTAAAATTAAGTTTGTTTTTTTTTTGAGGGCCATCTAATGGTTCTGTTAGACGCAGTTATTGTTTATATCAGTACAATGCCTGAATGCAGTTCTCAAGACCTGTGTGTTTAACAGAGAGGTTCATTCTCTCATGGTCTTGTGTCTGCATTCAAAAGAAAGCTGGAGCAAAAGATGCCGTTGGAAAGAATAATACCAGATCTCAGTCAGAGGAGTCCCCTGCCAAAGGGTTAAATTGTAAAAGAAAAAATTGTGCTCTTGAGTGTAATATGGGTGTAGGAGATGAAAACCAAAATTTCTGAGACCATTAAGGGGCAAAGGAACTGCAGCCTAATTTACTCTTAGAAGAGAAAGTGTCCCTTGCTTTAAGAAAGCATGGCAGCAGACACTAGTCAGCAGAAAAGTGCTGTACAGATGAGACCTGGAGAGACTCGCTTCAAATCTGTCTGAGATAAGGGACCACCACAATACACAGAGTTGGAGATTTGAAGGGAGAGTGAGATAATATTAATATTTTCCTTTTTCATTTTTTGTAGGATGTGCGAGATCCCCTGGCTGAAGTATGCCGTGCAATAAAATCCCCAGAGGCACGCTTCTTCCCTGAGCCTTTTGTTCTTGAGGAAGGACCAAAGGATGAAATTCCCAAAGAAAGGAGAGTTAAGAGCCCTTTGGTGCCACCATCTCCAGTGTTATCCCAGCCGGTTGCATCACCAGAAGCACCTACGTCACTAGCAGAGTGTCAGCCAGCAGCACCAACATTGGCTTCATCCCCAAAATCTGCTCCAATGCCTATCTGTTCCCAGCCTTTGCCTTCTGCTGAAACATCCATTCCATCCCCAGTGGAGCCTCCAGTATGTTTCCAACCTGTCCCAGCCTTAACGTCTACTCCTTTAGCCAAACTGGTCCTTAGGGGCCAGGATGGTGAGGTGGAAAAACTGGGGAATCCCACTACTGCAGAAGAAGCCCTGAAACGGAGTAGCCTTGTGGAAGAGTTCTGGATGAAGAGTGCTGAAATCCGGAGGAGCTTAGGGCTCACCCCAGTAGAGAGAAACAAACGCCCGGAGACGAACTTCACTGTGTCTGCTCTTGAGACAACTCCTCTGAAGAGTTTTAATAGCAAGAATATTTCAGGGGATGAAAGGATCCATCCTGTGAAACCCCAGCCTGCCCCAAGAAGACAGGGACTGTCCAAGTTAGAAAACGAGCAGATTTCTCTGCTCACTCCAAAGTCTCCATCAGAAAAAGAGCTAAAGATTTCCGGTGAAGTACGGGGAGATGTATCCAGCAGTTCTGGACTTGGCCTTCAGGAGAGCTCATCTAACATGAGAACTATGGCGAGCCAGAGCTTCAACACCTCTGACTCTACCATGCTCACTCCCCCATCGAGTCCGCCTCCACCACCTCCTCAGGATGAAGAACCAGCCACTTTGCGTAGAAAGAGATACCAGGCACTCTGGCAGAACGAGGTTGAAGCCAGGTCACCTCCAACACCAGCATCAACACCTCCTGTTCTCCGACACCAGGAGCCAGCCCCTGCTGCCAAGGAGACAACCCCGGCCAAGAAAGAAGACGTGCGCAAGTCTTTTGCGGAAAGCGTGGATGAGATTCCGTTTGCTGATGATGTAGAAGACACATATGATGACAGGACAGAGGACTCAAGCCTTCACGAGAAGTTCTTTACCCCTCCTACCAGTAGGCCAAGGCCAGAGAAACCACTTGTTTTGCCCTTGGTCAAAGAAAATGGTGGTCCACCCTCAATGGAAGGAGGGATTAATCAAAAGAAGAGACTGTTCCCTGAGATTTCTGTGGAGGCCAAGGAGCTTGCTGAAGAAAGAATGAGAGCCAGAGAGAAGTCTGTCAAGAGCCAGGCACTACGTGATGCTATGGCTAAGCAGTTGTGCAAGATGAAAGATATGGAGATGGCTGCAGCCACTGCTGCTGCGGCCACAAGGGCACGAAAGGCATCTTCTATGCCCTTGAAGACCAAAGAATTGTTTTATGAGTCTCCAAAGCATTTGGCCTTGAAATTAGCGGAGGGATCCACACGAAAGCACAATTCTGCTAGTGAGAAGTTCTCCACTCCTCCTGCTGATATGGCTGGACCCGAAGGGTCTATCAGCTCTTCAGAAGGCTCCAGTGGGAAGAGTAAGAAAAGAAGTTCTCTTTTCTCTCCTCGTAAGAACAAAAAGGAAAAGAAATCCAAAAATGATAGCAGGCTTTCTGACAAATCTAGTGGTGGGACAGAGGAAGCAACAAAGCCCAGGTCATTATGGAAGTCTGTTTTCTCTGGGTATAAGAAAGACAAGAAGAAAAAGACCGATGACAAATCCTGCCCGAGTACTCCCTCGAGTAGTGCCACTGTGGATTCTGGCAAGCACAAAGCATCTCCATTGATTACAGCTGCAGGTATAACAGATACGTGCCTCTGCACCATGTAGTTTTCCTACTCCTTGGTATCCTTGAAAGTAGGTTTGGCTTGCTTTGTCATTCAGCTACTGTGCTGATAGTGCTGCTCCCCAGTGTCAAATGGGCAGATCGGGGTAAGTGCTGGGGACTAGAATTGTATGTTTGCATATTGACAGAATTAGTTGATATCCACTGGAAAAAATGGATCCTTAACTAAAAGTTTCACTCTCAAAATGTACAAAGCAAATCTGTTTTCTGCCTTAGACAGATTTGAGAAATAAGCACTCTTAGTTGGAATTTGTGACATTTCATCCCTATTTTAAATCTGAGCCTCAGCTTTTCTTGGGTGGTCCGTTCTTTCTCTCTCTCTCTTTCTACCTGGTCCATGGAAGCTGAAGACTGCAGAGATGCAGTTATTCCTGTCTTCTCAGTGATCTGGCAACTCTCTGATCTATGAAGCGAGGACTTTGAAGCCTCATGTAAATCTGTCACATGCCCACCAGTTGCAGGCAGAGATGTTTAATGGCACTGTGGGATACAGTAAATAAGTTAGCGATAAATGTGATTGAAAGCATTTCTCTGGCCTCGGACAAATAGAATAGTGCCAGCTGCTGTCATCCAAGTGCTGTATCTATCCTAAGAGCATTAATACAGTACAAAGGGAGAATCATGATCATTATTTCTAACAACATTTGAAGAAAGTGATGCTCTTCTAGGTCAAAGCTCAAAGTGATACTGATCATTTTGTGGAGCAGTGCTGCTCTGGTCACTCTGAATCCCGGGTGAAGCAACTGAGACTGACATGAAAGGACTAAGTATTTTTGATGCTTAGTCAAACAACTTAAAACTGAGTTCTGGAATGTTTACAGAAAGGATAGTTAACCACTTCTTTAACTTCCCTTTTTATTCCTGGCTTCCCAGATTTACAGCTCCGTCAACACCTGAGTTTCTCAGAGGACTCTGACCTCTCCAGTGACGATGTTCTGGAACGCTCCTCCCAGAAATCCAAACGAGAGGTAGGTAGATGGGAAATGCATCTCGCATCGTGCATATCACAGACTCAGAGGATCAATCAGAAACTTGGATGATCAGTGTTGTTATTTTTACTGTTTCTCCCATGGAACCGACTTTCCTGTAAGTTGGCTGGCTGTTCTGCCTAAAATAAGTTGGTTTCACTTGGTTTCACAATTGCAAGCTCCTCTCCACTGTTATGATGTGAAGGATCCATTGTCTCACTGTGGCATTACTTTACAATGAATATTACAGTCAGAAGAGTGAATTTTGTCCCTGTTGTGAACATCTCCACAATCTACAGAAAACAGATCTAATGTCAGAAGAGTAAATTTCACTGGCTGTAATGTTACTGCTAAAACATAGGGATGAGATAGTTCTCCCTTTTTCTGAGAGTCAGATTTTAGGATAGTGGCCCAGAGGACCCAGAGCAGGATGCAGTACTCAAGCTGGGGTCTTGTGAGGGCAGAGTAGAGGAGCAGAATCACCTCCCTCAACCTGCTGGTCACGGCTCCCTTGATGCAGCCCAGGATACCGTTTCTGGGCTGCAGGTGCACATTGCTGGGTCATGTTGTGACCAGCACCCCCAAGTCCTTCTCCTCAGGGCTGCTCTCAATCCATTCTCAGCCCATCACAGAGGGCCACCAAATCGGTCAGGCAGAATTTGCCATTAGTGAAGCAACAGTCCTCAGTCACCTCCTTATTTCCCACATGCCTTGGCATAGTTTCCAGGAGGATCTGCACTGTGATCTTGCTGGGCACTGAGGTGACTGACTGGCCTGTAGTTCCCCAGGTGTTCCTTTTTCTCCTTTTTAAAAATGGAGATTATGTTTCCCCTTTTCCAGGCAGTGGGAACTTCACCAGACTGCCACAGTTTCTCAAATATGATGGATAGTGGCTTAGGCCCTTTCTCTGCCAGGTCCCTCAGAACCCATGGTCCCATGGACTTGTGCACCTTCAGGTTCCTTAGATGATCTCAAACCTGACATTCTCCTGCCTCAGGCAGTTTTTCATTCTCCCAGTCCATGCCTTTCCCTTCCGTGACTGGGATGGTGTGGCTGGAGCACTTGCTGCTGAAGATCAAGGCAAAAAGCTATTGATTACTTCAACCTTTTCCTTCTGGGGAGGGCCCACATTTTCCTTTTTATCACTGATGTACCTGTAGAAGCTTTCCTATTGCCCTTGATGTCCCTGGCCAGACTTAATTCTATCAGGGCCTTAGCTCTCCTAACCTGATTCCTGGTTGCTTGGAGAATTTCTTTATATTCCTCCCAAGCACCTGTCCTTGCTTCCACCCTCTCTAGGCTTCCTTTTTGTGTCTAGAATTTGCCCAGAAGCTCCTTGTTCATCCGTGCAGACCTCCCAGCATTTTTGCTTGACTTCCTCTTTGTTGGGATGCGTTGCTCCTGAGCTTGGAGGAGGTGATCCTTGAATATTAACCAGTTTTCTTGGGCCCTTTCCTCCCTCCAGGGCTTTATCCCATGGCACTCTACCAAGCAGATCCCTGAAGAAGCCTAAGTCTGCTCTCCTGAAGTCCAGGGTAGTGAGCTTACTGTGCACCCTCGTCACTGCCTAAGGATCTAGTATAAGGGTTTAGTGTATCTGCATATACTTTTATGTGGGAAATAAAGGATGAGAGCAAAGTTCCAAAGTTAGTTGCTTTTAATTCAATTTTAGAATAGCACTATTGATGCAAAAACAAGGGAAAAATTTAAGGAACTGCTTGATCATAGTAATGAAGAGCCCTTCTTTTCATTCCTGAGAGCCTCTAAGCTCCGCTAGACAGAATTGGCAAGGTTTGGAGGAATAAGTAGAGATTTTATTGACCCCATCAGACAGTAAGGCTCTTCTGGTACTGAATAATGAAAGCTATGTTCCCACAGTCCCTCCCTGGTGGTGCCTGGTACACATGTTAGAAAAGCTCAAGAAGAGAGCATCTGGGAGGGTAATGTCACAGACACAGAGCTCTGTGCCTCCTGTCTCAAACCTGTCCTCCAAAGTGCACAGATCAGTCTCAGATGCCAGGCTCTACTTGATGCTTGGCTCAGATGGCAAAGGTGTGGAAATACTGGAAGTAGAAGTGTCATATGAAATGCTTTCTGTGTATATATAGTAAAATGAACTAGAATAACTAATGAATTTAAAGCTGGTGGAAGGAATTGATGAACTAAATAGGAATTTTCTGTATTTACTTATCTCTCTTTTAATCTTTTTCCCTAGTTGGTCTAGATCTCTTCTGAGAGGAAGATTATTTTGTTTTTATTTTATTCCCTTTTTTCTCTCCCCCTTCCATTCCTCCTTGCATGCCCTCAAGGCGTTCCATGAGAAATTCTGCATTTTCCCAGAGATGCAGAAGAACGAGGTACCTGGGGCTAGCAGAGGAAAGACACCCAATACCTGGGGTTCAGATAAGAGTTACAGAGTTCCTGCTCTGTCTTGTGAGCTCCTTCAGAAGGAGTTTGCAGTAAGATCCGTCCTTGTTTTCAGACTTTGATGTGCCTTAATGGTCACTTTTTTTTTTCCTGTGCTGAGCTACTTAGATTTAAAATTACTTTTGCAGAAAAAAATATCACTAACCACTGGAGAGGACGATAAGTAACAGTGGCAGATGCCTGGGATCCTAATACCGAAACTGTCTTGCAGTCTCTGCCAAGGGTATGGTGGTGGTGCCTCCTTCTGTCTCATTTGCTGTTGCTGAAGTTACATCAGGAATTTGTTTGCTCAGCATCTACCTGTTTTCTAAAGAATAGTTTTGAGAATGCATTTATTTAGAGGGTACGGATCTGAGAACTCCACTTACCTGGTTTCATTGCATCCTATCCAAGGATGTAGAACATATATGCAAACACTGGAATGCCTTGCTGTCAAAAGAAATATAACCAAACTTCGAGACTGACAAAGCTGGGTTTGTACTGATTTGGGGCAGGGGTAATATTTTTTAAATTACAACCTGCATGCTACTTATTATGGGTAAGAACTGACTTACTGTGTGTGCTACATAACTTTTATGTGAACCCCTTCTCTGAACTGAAATTCTATTTGTGCTGCTTTTTTGGATAATTGTAGTGAGCTTTGCTTCCCAGACAGCCTGCTCTGTTTAGCCTGCTCTTTGTGATCAGCAGTGAATTAATTCAGTGTCGTTTAATGTAGTGTCTTTCAAGAGAAGCATCTTGCAAAGAATCCCTAATGTAAATGCCCTGTGGGTCTCGTGTTTGTAGGTGTGTGTCACTCTGTATGTGTTTGTCATTGTTCCCGTACAACTGTGGTGTTGTGGTCAGACGTGTGTTTTACTGCCACAGGTACCTTGCTTTTTACTGGAGTTTGCAAATGTGCTGGTGTTGTTCTCTGGCTTTTCATTTGTGACTGGTTTTAGTTAATTGAATGTGAAAGTGCAAAATGCTGTCTGTTCACCCTGAGTGGCACAATGCCTTCTGTACTCCGTGACATGAATGGAAATGCACCTTTCTTCTAAATGCTAAATGTACTTTACTTGCCTTATGTTTGGGTACAGGGTAGTGTAGGGTATCCTTGGATAGAGAAAGTAGTGATTTCCCCTCCTTTTCCCCCTCCTTTCCCCCCTCCTTTCCCTCAGTTTTAGCTCCTCAGGATCTTTGGATGCTCTCCTTTTAGACAAGGAGGTTCCATTACTGCAGGACACATAATGTACTCTGAGTCCATCTGCTGTTTCTTAGTTCACAAAGCAGTGGGGAAGATTTATGATATTAGTTAAATGCAAATTATGATTTCTCTGTAATAGAGGTAATTTTAAACTATGGAATAAACACAACTCCTAGGAGAGGTTGTAAATCAAATTGTAAATGGAGAGTTGTGTGACAGAGTAATACATGTTTGGCTGAGCAAGTTCAGACCAAACATCCCGCAGCCTAAGTCATTATTCCAAATCCTAAGCCAAGATTTTGTACCTGTACTTGCTCAGTGGACATTAAAACTGTAGGTAGATAAAGGCCAAATAATTATCTAGAAAAAGGTATTTCCAGGTTGACTGTATCTTTAAAGAGGCTGCCGAAACTACTTCCCTTCAGGAGAGTGCTAGAAACTTGATTTCGTGGGCAGAAGTTCCATTGTGCTTCATCAGTCTGGGTCATGTTCAGCATTTGCATAAATTTGTTTCATTGAAAAACCACTTTGTTTTATTACTGTGCATCTGTTTTCAATGTTGAACTGATTTTGCTTCATTTTTGTGCGTTTTATTTTTTTTTTTCCTTTACCATTCCCCCATTAAAGTCGATCTATGTACCACACGCCTTGGCATTCAAGAGATCATACTCGTCAAAGGTAGTGTCTCCATTCCCGCTAGTTGGCCATTGTTGCATTGCATGTCCCTGTATTAACCCATTGAATCCATAGCTCCCCACCACATGTGCACTAACACCACGACATTGACTGTGCATGCCTGAGATGGTGGCAGACATGGGCAGCAAATTCTTCGTAGAGGTTGTCTACCAGAAATGCATTAAGCTCCGAAATGTCCATCTGGTCAGAATGCATGTGTTCATCAGTGCACCACTGTACAGTGATGTGGATGATCTGTGAGCTTCAGAGCAAATTGGTTTTCAAGGCAGTTAAATATGTTTGCATATTCTTTTTTTTTTTTTTTTATATTTAGAATGTAAGTTCAAGTGAATCATCACACTTTAATCAGCATCCTTCAAAATTGTTGAATTCACTCAATCTAAGTGAAACTCTATATCAAGCTAAAATCAAGGCAGAAGTTGCTGCATTCTGAAATTCTTACTGTCCTGTCTTCACAGTCACAACAGTGTTACATGGGGTAGGAAAGTCACACCCTCTGTCATTTTACCTTCTGATTTGTATATCATTGTGCATTTCATGTTTTAAAAAAAGGAAGAAAGAGTAAAGTGTTGGCTTCTTGAAGCTTTAACAGTGGTGTTTGCCAATGACCTACCTGAGGGATCCTACCTTGAATTCTGTTCACTAAGAACAGTAAACCAGAGGTAGACTGACCAATATGGCAGGAAAATAACCAGATAAAGCAAATTTCAGGGTGGTCTGACTTAAAGTTCTGTTCTTAAAGTTGACTGTCCATGGAGGAAATCTCTTTCCAGAAGTGGAATACACCTGTTTACAGCAGTTCCTTAAAGCTTACATACCTATACATGAGAAAACAGTCTTTTTCTTCACTGTAGTTCACTTAATGCAGCTGTGAAGTTTTTTTGGCACTCTGAAAACTCTATGAAACTCTGTAAGCCCTCCTAGACTACCACACATCCAACTAGTATATCTGAAAAGATACTAAACCCGATTTCAGTAATGGTAATAAGACTTATTTTTAAACTAGTTTCACTGATAGAAAAGAAGGGGAGGAAAACCTTTCTATTTCTACAAAAACAGCTTTTCTCCTTTTGAATGGCTTCTAGTGGTGTCACATTCTAATTTTAGTTTTAAAGGTTGTTTCCTGTGTTGTATACCAGCAAGTTTTGAGGGGTTGCTCTTGATTTCCCATCTCACACCAGAATGTCAGTCTGCTTTCAAATGTCTTTTTGCCTTCTTGAATCACTGAAAACCTGCACAAATTCACAGAGGGTGTCGTTACCAGTATAAATCCCAACTGTGGATTTTCTTGCTGCAGAACATAATAGGGAGAGGGAAATTCCAGTACAACTACACTAGTCTATAATAATTTCTTAACTAACACTACTATAACTGTTCATGTGGACAAGCATTTACCCCCATTTAGGACAAAATCAAAATGACCCCTCTACACAGTACTCACTGATTTAATTAAATCCATTTTGGCTAAATCTATTGAGAAATAGAATAAAAATTGATTTTCTCTTTGGGGAGAGGTTTCATATAGTAGTGGAAGGCTGGGGTGGGATGTTATATAAAAGCACAGCTTTGCAGTTGGCTTATATGCTTCTTCACTCCTGATTTGATCCTGAAATTGTTGCTCACTGCACTATGAACACCTTTGCCTACAGAAGCTTGACTTTTGACACAGCCATGGCAAAGACAGAACACCTCCCTCGTGAGATTTTTGGAAGAGAAAATGGTCACCCCCGACCCCGTACCTCTGAGCATGTAAATAAGATGTGCTCCTGTTTTTCCTTCCTTCAGAGGGCCTACACAGAAGAGGAGCTGAACGCCAAGCTGACCCGGCGGGTGCAGAAAGCTGCCCGAAGACAAGCCAAGCAAGAGGAGCTGAAGAGGTTACACAGAGCTCAGGTAGCATCTCACAATCACAGTCCTCCTGTCATGGCAGACAGTTACCTCTGTGTGGGAGCACCATGATCCTGACATCGCCCTGAGTGTGTCAGAAGAGAACCCAGAGACAGAACTTTCCTCTGTTTCTGGATGAGTGTCCCTGCTCCTGCTCCCTCTTTCAAATTTGATATCATGCCACTGCTAAACCTGTCATGATGATTTTACATTTAGAAAAATAATGCCCATAACACCTCTCTGTGTGGAGATGAGTGAAGCATCATGCACTGAATGGAACAGTGATACTCAGATATACCTGATGGAGCTGCACCTATCATTGCTTTGCTTGACTATGCTGGTGGATGAAGTGTTACCAAATTAACCTTTAATTACCGTGGAATCTGCTAGAAAACTATCGACATCATCTGTCAGTGATGGGATTTGTTAGAAACTCAAGTTAGGGGCTCAGCTGACTGAATAGAATCACCTTTCAGTTCAGTGTTTAGGAAGGTGATAGGAGTTGTAGCAAATAAGTGAATGTCAAGGTGTTTTCAGATTTAAGGGATCAGATGCAATGGAGTGGGGAGGATGTTACTGGAGGGTCTTTTGAATCAGTGATGCTTTTGAATCAGTGTATTGTTCAATACAAGTACTTGTTTCTGGGAAGGCAAATTTGACTGAAGTCACTCAGTGCTGGATGTGTGCTGCAGACAGGAGGAGAATTGCTTTTGGTGAGGTTCTGCTCCGTTCTTCTCTGAACAGATTATCCAGCGACAGCTTGAACAAGTGGAAGAGAAGCAGAGGCAACTTGAGGAGAGGGGAGTTGCTGTGGAGAAGGCCCTTCGAGGAGAAGCAGGTATCCATTACAACTTGGTTTGTTTTTCTTGTTTTTTATCAAGTGCTTATGCAGTAGCCCATAGCTGTTTGGATTTTAGAGACAATTGGACTGTTATAGCCTAGAGATAGAGTCCAGTGTGAATCCGTTCTCCCTTTTCTGCTATCTTTCTGAGGCCTTGTTTTTCCTGTGTTTCTTCTAATTCTGGGACTTCCCTATTGGCAGAGACTTAGTTCACTTACCTTTGCCTGAGACTTAGGAGGTAATGCTCCAGCTACTAATAATGGCTGTCTGACTGTTTCTGCATATTAGTGGGTACTACAGCTAGAAAATTGCAGGGGTTTCCTACCAACCATTCACACAAAGTTGTCACAGTAAGAGAACCTTGTTTGTATGTTAAGGAAATAATTGTGAAACTGTGTGTGCTTTCTCTATTTTGTTGGATTATCAAGGTAGTGTCCTTACAAGGGACCATCACAGAACATCTTCCTCACTGCACAGCCCAGCACACTGGCTACTTCTGACAAAGTTGTGCAGAGCAGAAATGCACACGTGTACTGAAAGGTATCCATGTCAAGCTATTAAAGAAAGATTATGTGTACTTGAAATTAAATTGAATGAGTGTCATCTGATCTGGCAAGCATATGAGTGGAGGAGTACCTGGTTCAGATAATGCTGATAGTAGTATAATGATTTGGAAAAAAAAATCCTCAATTGCAAGGAGTCAAATATCCAACAGGCAAATGCAGTGTGTGTACACCTGACAGGGCCAGGATTGTGTACCTGACTACAAGAGTCAGAGTTCAGAAATGGCAGTAGCGTAACAGATGTTTGGAAAATGTTTGCTTGTTGCTTGGATTGAAGAGCCACCTCTGTATCTGTGAAGATGGAATGTGATTAAGCAGTGAAGGTTCACCAGAGAAAAAGTCTGTTGGGGCTTCCCATCAGTTACTACTCGGACAGAATTAGGTATGTCTGATGCTCCATAAGGGTGCGCCCTGAGCAGCAGGACTGAGTGGTCACCAAAGCAAATAGGTACTTACAAGTGTGAAGAACAGTCTTGAGGACTTCAATGGTTTTATGATCAGAGTGTCTTTTTCATTTGTGGGTTCAGAATAATAGCCTTGTGCAAATATTCTGTCTTTGCGGTGGTGCCTCCTTCCTTATGCTGTGTGCTCCTGCGTAGCCCCACTCTGTTCTCTGGCCTGCCAGTTACTGCCCATCCTAAGCCCACCTCCATTATATCTGATGGTTCTTTCCATTTTTCTTCTTTTCACCTGGAAGTCCATCTTTCATGTAAGGCATGCCAGCACAAGTCACAGATCTTAGTAGCTGAGAGAACGTTATTCATGGTAGAGTGCTCTGTCACTGCAGAATGACAGAATGCCTAAAAAATGTTCAGAGAGGGCAGAATATGACCAAAAGTAAGAACTAGTATTTTGTATGGGAGGCTGCAGAATTAAACCTTTGCATAACTAACTTCTCACTCTCAGCTCTCCTAAGTGGAAGCAGTTTTAGATGAGCTTGTATATTTGTGAATTTTCTGGCAGAATTGTGAAATTGTAGGTCATGCTTTGCAAATCTGAAATCTCTTTTCTTCAGGAAGTCTCCAGGGCATGCTTTGCTCTTGCAACATGTTTCTACCAACAGGACCTACATTATGTTTACAGAAGCTTAACTGTGACATAAAGAATTCACCATCCTCAATTCTTCCACTTATTTCAGGCGATTAGCAGGGAACACGTTCTCTTGGGGGAAAAACCTGGCATGTTCTAACCTGTGTTGCCTGAAACACGAGATTATAAATAATTCCATGCTTCACCTCTCTAGCTACTCTTGCATGGCCATAGAATCATTTAGGTTGTAAAAGACCTCTTAAGATTAGGAGTCCAACCATTAACCCAGCACTGCCAAGCCCACCACTAAACCAGGTCCCCAAGGGCCACATTCACATGTCTTTTAAATACCTGCAGGGATGATGACTCAACCATTTCCCTGGGCAGCCTCTTCTAGTGCTTTACAACCCTTTCCATTAAGAAATTTTCCCTACTGTCCCATCTAAACTTCCCCCTGGCACAACTTGAGGCCATTTCCTCTTGTTCTGTTGCTTGTTACTTGGGATAAGAGATCAATCCCCACCTGTCTACAAAGTCCTTTCAGGTAGTTGTAGAGAGCCTCCTTTTTCCAGACATTTTACGTATGTTCGCAGTAGAATAACAAAAGGTCTGTGGCATCACATTTCCTAAATACAATAAATTTCTGCCTCCAATAGCCATTAATTATTCAAGAGGATGATATAATTTTCTTGTTATCTGCATGGTGCAAGACACTGACCTAACAGTGACCTCTGTATTCAGCAAGAACCATCGTGTGAAGATGTGGAGTCATGGCCTTGTCTCTGATCGGTCCCTCCCCTAATGAAACCATGAAAACAGAAGTTTGAAAAGGGAAAGACAGTGTATAAAGTGGTGTTGCCATCTTAAAAAAAAATCTCTTTATAAGCTTGTACTTAATGAGAAGCAATGGGGGAGGGTGGGAGTCTCCTGTGCACATACTTTGTCCACATAAACAGAGAAGGATTGCGGTGCAGGATCAAAGTAATGGCTCTTCCATGGACAGTAACCAGTATTAACTGGTTCTAGGCTCTGTAGGGAAAGAACAAAGCACTCACTGACAAGCACTTAAATATGGAGTTTTAAATAGCAGTGGTTTCCCACTACTTGAAAATTCTGACACAAGGATCAGAATTCTGTAACTTGTAATGATACTTTTGTTTTTCTATTATAGAAAAAGAAGACCATCTGAACTAATCTAACTAACAATAATCTATCTAACAATAGAGAAGACCATCTGAACTAATTCTCTTACCATCTTTTATTATGTTGACTTTTAGTCATCTTTCCTGTCTGCAAAGAATTTTAGATTTTTCTCCTGTAGAGGTCTTCCATTAACTTTCCTCAGATCTGGGCCACTTTCCATTTTTAGAAAAAAGTATTTTTCAGTTGGACTGGTAAGAACACAAACCAGTACTCTAAGTAAAAAATTTCTTTACTTGGAATAATTTTGCTTCTATTTTCCATCAGTTTTGCGTTATCATTAATATGTTATTATCAAGTGACTTATGCTGAACAGACTGTCAATAAATTCTTCACGGCGATGCCCCGCTGTCCTCCTGAGAGGTTATGGTTAGTTTAGATTTTGGGAATAGATACAGACAGCTCAGTGTTCTTTCTGGGAATTTCGCACGTTTTCTGATAGTTGTTAAGTTGGAATATTTACAGGATGATACTTCCTCCTCAACTAATCAAACTCAGAAACATTTTGGAGGTCACCATCAACTTTAATTTTTGACAAAATAATTGCACCTTCTGGCTACTTCGTTGCCTTTCCCGAGGCACAGTTGGTCTTCTATTCTTTTAAAAGCTGAATGCTCAATTGAGCATTTAGTTTCTGATTCTGAAAATGATCTCACAACCTATGATTATTTAATTGCCTTAATATGTTCTCTGTGATTATCTTTGAAAATCTGAGCCTTTGATAGTTGCATTCATAGCAAGAATGAACGATTTGGAATGTAAGCTCTATTTTAAGTGACAATGTAAGCTCTATTTCAGGTGGCAAGTTTGTCACATACAGGTGGTTGAAGCTTTTGTCATCACTTTTTGTCCTTCCCCACACCCCCCTCTTCCTGCAGCATGATGTTTCACTGCAAAGGTAAAGCAGGATCTCAGTGAAGAATTTTCCCAGTTTTCTGTGGTGTCCCAAGAGACACTTTGAGTTAATTAATGTAAGGTAATGTTACTAACACAAAAGTACTTTGTATTATAGTGCATTCGCCTGTTTGGACATGCTAATGACTTTGATTTCCTGTGTGGATTTTTTTTTTTTTCCAATTATTAACTTAAAAATATGTCAAATCAGAAATTTCTGGACCCTTTCTTTTTCTCCCTTTAGCATAAACCTTGATAGTAATTTTTAAGAGCTTGAAAAACGTCTCCTACTGTCAGATCAATACTGAAAAATTTAAAAGCCACCTCTTTACATCAAGGAAATCATATGCAGTGAGAAATATTGCTCTCGGTACTCCCATCTGTCTTTTCCCAGCAAAATGTTCCACAGCCCTAGACTTGTGCACCTGTCTCTGGGAGCTGTGGAAATACACATCTCTGTGCCCCACACTGCTGTGTGCAGTTCTTCCTTGGCACAGGGGCTGCATCAGCAGGAACACACAATCCCATCTTCCTGCACCGGAGCGTTTGCCGTTCGTGTCCGTGCTCAGTCAGCGCCTTCCACCCGTGTCCCATACACACATCCTCACTCACTCGCCTCCAAGAAATCAATCCTTACACCTTTCCTGCAGCTGACCTAAGAAATTACACTGTCTCCTTCTGACATATTGCTCAGCATGAAACCAACAAGATTAACTCTGCTTTTCTCAGCAAGAACAGGAGAGACCTCAATGACAGGTACCGGTGCAGACGGAAATAGGTGAAGTGTCTCTGTGTAGACTTCTTGGTTTTCCCCCTTGGAAGTCCTTGCCTGCCTGCTGGAAATTTTCTCCTCATCTTCCCAATATATATGTTTGTGGTATATTTGTGTGTGTGTGTACATATATGTATATATACAGGGAAAGAGAGACCTATAGTTTTTTTATATATATATATATATGTGTGTGCCCACGTCTATAGCTGCCTGTCTCTTGTTTGCCTTTTTTTTTTTGTTTCTATGTCTTTTTCTCATATATTGCTTTGATCGTGTGGGGCTAGGGTGGGTATCTGATTCAATAACTCTGTCTTCACCAATTCCTTGTTGTAGACTATTGGGGAGAGTCTTATTACAGTGACCTCATCGACTTGCATCTGGGTGGTATGTATGGCTGAACCTCCTGCTGACACTAACCCTGCTGACACTCCTCCCCACCCTTCCCTTCACCTACTTCTCCCATCCTTGGCTCACAAACAAGAAGAAATAGCCCTTGCACATGACTGATTATAGCAGAACCCCTTTTCCAGCTCAGGAAGAGGAGATCCTGGCATGCTCCACAAACCATGTGTAAGGCTCCCTCTTCTCTTTTCCACAGTGCTGATTATTTCAAAATTTGCTTACTGTTTTCACTCTACCCACCTTCCCTGCTATCAGTGGAAGGTCATTCTGGTTTTTTGCTTCTACTTTGCAAAGTCCAGCTCTACCACTGAAATTCTCTTTAGGAAAATATTTTCATGTGAAGGGGACTGCAGAACTGACCTGCTCCCAAGAGCAAACAGCAGTGTCGAGGTTTAGTCATGCCATTGCCTCCTCCCTCTTGCCCATTTGAGGCTTGTTTGTTTCTTCCAAAAAAAAGCCAATCTAACAAAACCAAAATGCTCCCTCAAGGGACTTTGAAAACACTTGTAGATGACGGATATGTCTTCTTTTTTTGCTTTGTCTTAACTGTTAAGAGTTCCAGTCATTTTTGCTGGAATCTGCAGTTAGTTTCCAGTCAGTCCAGTTTGCATCACTACACAGCTAATAAGCTTCTTGCTATGTTATTGTTTTAATATCCCATTTAGTGCTAAAAACATGTTACAGTGTTTAGCTTTTTTTTTTCACTTAAGAATCATCGCTCTATACCATGGTTCTGCATTTCTTTAATGGATGTTACTTCCTGAATTCCTCAGTAGGTGGATAACTTTTGGATTGCAAACAGCATTTGTTTAGCATTTGCCCATCTTGAAAATTAAAATTTCCCTTGCTAGTTCAATCACCCTAAATCTGTTCTTATGAAGTGAACACATCTGTCTGTCAGCAGATCCATGGGAAAGCCAAGTCTGCTCAGTTGCCATGTTACCTGAGGGTCTCATTTGTCTTTCAGGGATAAAGTTGCTTGATCTAAACTGTGGGGTTTTTTGAGGGAGTGCATTACAGACCAGCTCCGCAGAGTGAGAGATCCACATGCTCTAGTCCTGATCCAAGACACATCACTAGAAGTCTTCCCCTGGCTCATTGTGTTCTGCATTTGATCCTTCAAACATAATCTTGCCCAGGCTTTTAACTGTCTTTTTTTCTCCTCCTCCAGGGAGGCTGTCCCATGTAGTATCTACCTGTACCTGTCTGTTGGGAATGACTCCAAATTGTCCTGGCACAATAGACTTTTATTGAAAAACATCCGTCTGAGTTAAGAATATCCACCCAAGTTCAAATTTCAAAGTGGGAGACTTTTCTGCTTAGTAGACCTAATTGGTTGCCCAGCTCCCCTGTGCTAATTTTGATGTGATAGTCCTTTGCTAGCCCTGTGCTTCATTCAGTGTTCAGCCTCTCTGGCATTCTTTCCTGGGGTATCTCCTGCAGAGAGACTTTGAAACCCTCTTGCTGGTTTTATCCATCAGGGCTGGCCCATACTCTTATGTGCATAGAATAGGAGCTGTAAAAGGGTGATGCTGAATTACACTTAACAGACCCTTATCCCTGTTTAATGCTATCTCCACTACACCTCTCCTGCCTCCTGCCTCTCCTCCTAATGCCTCTTTAGAGACAGCGATCCCATCAAAATCACTAATAGTGGCTTTACGAAAAGCAAAATAATCTTTACTTAAAGGGACACTGTCACTTAAAAGAATTGTTTTGTTGCAGAAAATTCTTAATTGGAAATGTTTATCTTTTTTGCATGTTTGCCTTTTCCATTTCTCTGAGTCACCTCAGAGTGGTCATTTTTTAACAGGCTGGTTTGAGTTGTGTGGTGACTCAGTCACTTGGGCTTCCGACAGTGAGAAGTGTTATTCATGTGTTTTTTTTTAAAAATGGTTGATACGTCTTAAAACTATATCAAATTTCTGCTCATCTTGAAAATACTTTTTCAAGACAAATTTTAAAAAAACTTTATTGGGCAGTCTCCCTTTAAATGCAGCAAGCCCGAATAGCCTGGAGTATGTGGCTTTGTAGTATTATTTTTTTGCCTCTGTAATTTGCTTTATATTTGCTTTTGGGGCTGCCAGAACACTTCTGCCAGAAGGCACACATTGCTCTGATGATACTTGTCACTATTCAGTGGCAGATCTAGGGCTCAGCTTCAAAATTAACGTCTGTGCAGGGTGCTGCCTCTGGAGCACCGTGTGGCTGCGTGGGCAGCTGGGATGGCTGCATGGTTAACTATGCTACTGGCAACCTATGTCTCCGAGGCTTAGGCATGACTCTGGAGTCACGCTGTCAGTGGAACGATAAGAAAAACTGCAAAGTACTTTGAAAAGCTATCTGTAAACTGGTAGTAATTCTTTAATGATCAGGGCATTAGTTAATTCTGGATTTTCTTTGCGCTAATGAGAGTTGCGTTTTTATTTAGTCGTTACAGATTGCGCAACAACTTCTGCAAGGGAGTGGTAACTTCTGACATCCTGGTCAAGTTCCAGTTTGCAGGGTTACAGATTGCTATCTTAACTACCCCCTTTGCTCCACTCAGTTGCCATATAATCCTCTCTTCCTGTTCTAAAATGTCGTGTACCGTTGCTGTAATGCAGATGTTTCATTTCATGCTACAGATGGTCACATTTCAATTCTGAGTAATTATTCCTGTGTGTATATTGTGTACGTGGTTATGTTAAAAGAACACTACAAAGGCTGCAAAGTCACCTGAAATTAAGACTTTGTGTTATGTTGATAAAATAACAGACTTACAGCTTTTAGGTCCACCATTGAAAACTCTTGTCTCATGCCCTTGTGGAATAACTGGTAGCAACACTAGGTTGTCATCCTCTGTGTAGATCCTTATGGAGAGGAAATGGGACACAATCAGTGGATTTCACAGATGTTTGTTGACAGCTGTGGGATGGTGAGACTTGAAAACATGGATTCTGAGCCAGACAGTGGAAGGATGCAGTGGTCTGGAGGATATACACTCTTTGTCCCTTTACTCCCTATTTCTAGACAGTCCTTGTCCTAATCCTGTCTTTTTTTTTATCCAGAGTTCCTTACCTCACTTCCATTTTAATTCTCAGTCGCAGTTTGTTTCTCAGGCATTTAATTTTAATCCCACCTTCTTGACAAAGAAATCCTAGTATTCTACTTTTCAGACCTCCTGTTCCTCCCCACTATCTACTCCTCCTCTGGTCTTCCCACTGACACAGTCTCCACAGCCTAAATCCCTGCCTTTGGCCTTCTTCCAAAATGTTTGGGCTCTGCTCCCTCTTCTGCCCAGCATTATTTGTCTGGAAAATTGTAGGTCATATCTTCTCAAATCTGCCTTCTCCCTTCACTCTTTACCCCTTTTCCCCTCTCCCTACGTCTGTTCTCCATTAGTTGGATTCTTAGTCACCTTGCTTCCTTAGTCCCAGCCTCAGTTCCTCCTAACCCACTGGCTCCTTGTCCCAGTTTGCCCTTTGTCTGTCTATGGAAAGTACCTCCGTTTGTCCCTCTGCTTCCGAATGAGCGGCTTCCTTTTCCTTGCACCCATCAGGGAATCATTGAGGAAACAGCCACACACTCTCATCTTGCTTTGTTCCTGGCTGGGGTGTGCCAAGAGAGACAAGAAGGATGTAGGGAAGAGAGCTGGTATGTTTGATAGTGTTGATTTCAGAAATACATTCTCCCTTCTTGACAAGAACCTTATGAACATCAGGTAAACAGGAGGGAGAAAGTACTATTGTTTGGGTTTTTTTTTTAAAATCTTTGTACTTTGTTTAAAGCACACACTACAACAACTTCACTTTTTATTTACTTATTTAAAATATTTGAGCTGACTATATCCTTTAAAGTCCTCCAGGTCTGACTGCAGGGCTGGAGTCTGATATATTCAAGTGGGAACAGTCCTGTTTCTTGTGATTGACAAACACAGCTCTCCTGGAAGGGGAGTGGAGATGTAAGATAAACATTGCTTTTGCAGTTTGCAGCTGTTTTTGACACTGGAGTGAATCAGTAACATGTTTTCTTTGCTGTAAATTTTGAGCAGGAAAGAGCACTTGATAAGCAGAACTTGTTAAGTTCAAGTACTTGTTAGGCAATTCCCATTTACCTGCTTCTTTCTGCACACAAAAACTAACAGCCTTGGGAGACAGGGTCAGTGCAGGACTCTGCTAATTCTGACCGTGTTTTGAAGTGCCTTGAGGTCTAGTAGAAGCAGAAGACTTCTGTGCAGTCATTTGTGTATGTGTTCTGCTCCAGCTATTGCTTTCTCCAGTTTTCTTTCCCTTCCCTGCCTTCCCCCCTACCCCTTTCTGCTGGATAAATAAAAGTGATTCAGTTTGCATGACAGTTTGGTGGTCTGTGAGTTTTCACCAGGTTTCTTCCAGTGATTGTGCTTTAGAGGATATTGGATTTGACAGATTTAGTAAACTGTTAAAGTCAGACGCACTGAGTGGTGTGCTTATGGGATATTTGTCAGAATCCTTGCCTTCAACCCACAGTGGTGTGGATGCTGTTTCCCGAGAGGTGGCTTTCTGTATCCTTGCTCTTATGCAACACTGCTGTTGAACAACTTCACCAAATAGTAAGGATGGAATGCTTTATTTTTCAGTACTTGGCTTTCTGATCATACTTAATTTTTTTAAGGGTGGGAAAGAGGATATTTTGTGTGATCAGTGCAGTTTGGCTTACTGACCTCTTTTGGACTGATCCATATTTTAAACATTGATTTAAAATTAGAGTTCTCAGTATTCCTGATAAATGAGGGATGGAAATTGTTAGTAGAATAAGAAAGTGTTGTGCTCTTAGATTGTGAGGTCAATTGGAACTGAGATTAGCCTTGGAGTTGGATTTCCTGTCCAGTGTTGCTGCTTTCCAAACCGCCCTGATTAGTCAGCAATATAGAATGCAAAGTCTTTGGATGCAAAGCTTGCAAAGGATGTGATCCCATGTGGTCTGTGGTATATCTGTTCAAGTAATTTTGACTTCCAGTGGCTCACCACTTCTCAGAAATCATCACAACTCTCCTTCCACAAGACATGAGAAGGGGATCCATGTAAGCTGTGGCTTGGGGATAATGGGGTCTGGCACCCCAGACTTTCTGCTGTGCTTTCTTCATCCTGATTGACCATTTTGACCACCGATTGTGAAGAAGTAAACAATAGGTAATTGAAAATTAGAAAAGAAGACAACAGTCCAGTGTAGCTTGTATAACAAAGAACAACATACAGTGAAAAGGAAGGTATATTTTCATAGTGGTTATATAATTTCTGGTCTTTGTTTTGAAGAGGCTTTGGAGCTATGGTGTTTACTCTTGACCTAGGTCTTGGTTTCCACCACTGTAGCAAAGTCTGCAGTCTCTCAAGAGTACTAGGAGAAAGAGGGTCATTCTTGTCATGGCTACACACCAGATTTCCCAGAAAGATCTGGAAAAGGCTTCTTTTCACAGAGGCAAGATAAGTCCAGTCACTTTATTGATGGCATGTGTCTGATCTCCAAGCCAGTGTGCTCAGGAGTTGTAGTACAGTTGTTTCCTCAATGAGCTGCAGCTTCTCTCTCTGTACTGTGCCTCTGCTTGGCAGCAGCTTGGGCTGCTGAGCTCTGCTTCCAAGGCTTTACACACAGTTAGGAAAGTTGGCCTTGTGGCATTGGAAAGGAACAATCTGTGATTAACACATCTGTTGGCAGGTTTGCCTCTCTGGTGAAAAAAATGGTGATTTTCTGTCTGGAGTGACAGCCACAGCTTAGACTCCTGCTGACAGCACAGGGGGGAAACTGAAGAATGAAATGGTCACAGAAGTGGTTCCCCTTTTGCCCTTCAGGTCCTTCCAAAAGAACTCCTTCAGCAGCTGTTGCTGCTGCCAGCAGCACTCTTTCCATGCTGTGGGTGAGGACCTGTGTTGCCAGATCTGGATATTTTTGGCGGGGAAGGAGACTTAAACAGAAAGGGGGTTGGGTTTGTTGTTTGGTGTTTGGGGGTTTTTTTTGCATGACAAAAGGGATTTTCCTATCTGGCCCTGACTCCGTGTCCAAAAAGATTGTCTTGCAGTGATGATCCTGTTTTTAAGTTAATGAGACCATGAGGTGGTGATTTCTCTTCTCTAAAAACACTACAATAATAATACTATTTACTGCAGGAGAAATAAGAAGCCATGTAATGTAATCAGAAGTGTGATAAGGGCAAGGTAGATGAGGCAGTTTTTACCACCATATTGTGAAATGGGGCATTGCACAGTTCTCCTTCTTGACAGTACTAGACAAGGAGTTCAGCCTTTTCCCAGGGTTGTCCTTCAGCATACTTACACACAGTGAGAACTCGTGCTGTAAAGTTGTATTTTCTTAAATTAACCTTGACAGGAATGTGAATGATCTGATGATACATTTATTGTCTAAAATTATCAGCTGGCCCAGGGAACACTTTTTCCATTTATCAATTGATTTTTTCCCCCTCAAGTTCTTTGTTTCTGAAACAGTTAAGAGGCCTTTTCTTGAAAGTGTTTATCTGAAGGGAAAGGGAAACATGACAAAGATTGGTTACTGTCACTGAAAAAGCTTTCTCCTATTCAGGCTGTACAATGAAATAGTTATTCTCTTATAATTTAAAAGTTCCTATTTCAGTCTGCTTAGAGTCCATACCATGTGTTGATACTCTTAGCAAGGATGGGGAGGCAGTTTTCATGACTATCACCTTAAGAGTTGTTTCTAAAAATATATTTAAAATTCTGGTGCATGATATGTTTTATAATACTTGCCGCCTCAGATTATGGCACTTTTTAGGACATAAAAATTTTCACAGCTTTAGAGAACCATTGGGAGTTAAGTTTTCAGGTTGTACTTTCCTCTTTTTTTGCTGTTAAGGACCTCCAGTACATAAGGAAAACTCCTTAAAGCCTTGCTATTCATCCTGCTTTGGACAGAAGTTGTTTCCAAAGCAGTTGTGATGATCATATATTCACTGATGCAACTGTAATTTACATCTGAAGTAGATGGAAAGGCTCTTAATTGTACAGGTTATGTTTGTTATCTTAATGAAAAACAATGTCAACATTTCTAGTATCAGGACTATTGTAGATACCATGGACTTTGCAACTTGATCCAAGGACACATTTTCCTTAGACAAGAGTGGGACTATAACTAAGAGCAAAGGAAGAAAATATAAGCTGGGGTGTGAGCTCCATATTAGTCAGCTGCTGTGTAACTCCTATGTTTTTTTACTGGAGATCAAAGATGGTATCCTTTCCTAGTATCAGACCATTTGTGAACTGATGACTAATACTAGCAGTTTTGTGGCCATTTCACAGTGAGATGAAGGACATTTTCACATACTGGGTATTTTTTTTTTTCAGATCAAACATGAAAAATTGGGAATTCCTCACTAAATCCATATGTCCGTGGTTTGAAATTTATCAAAGCCACCACCCCCCAATTCTGAATGAAATCTCAAACCCTGAAAAATTGAAGTGGATTTTTCCATACAGTTAAATATCCATGTCCTGACCACCATCACCCCCCCCACCAAAACTGTGGTTAGAGCAAGTTAGAGTATTAAAACTTATATAGAAGAATCAGTGTTGAATAAGACAGAATGTGAAATAAAAAATAATTTGTAAGTATCATGCACTAAATGCTCTGCTTTGTGTGGAAGCTTATTCTTCACAGTGCCTTTGTGGTTTGGAGTTTTGCTCATTTGTTACTGCTTTTGTAGCCTGATCTGTGAAATGGCAATTGTAGAAAAAAAAAAAACACCTTAGTATTTGTTTTCATTTCAAATGAGGAAGTTTGGAAATTCAGAACAACTATGACTAAGGTTCTGGTACTGTCACCTAACGTTGATACGATGCTTTATTTGTAACTGTCCTATGGCCAACTGTGGCACCTCTCCTAATGTCATCCCTTCCTGCTCCCAGTACAGAGGTTTCTTCCCGTCTGAGAAAGCCGCGCTGCTTAGTCACGGGCTTGGAAGCTGGTGTGCTCTCCCTCTTGCTCCAGTGTGTCCTCCATGTGCTGGTCTAGTTCTGTGATGGTCCCTTCTAAATCCTTCCCAGTCCACGAGTATTCTAGTTCTATGAAGCTTTCTCTGAACCACATACGTCAAACTCTGCTGATGTTTCCAAAAAAAGCGTTGTTCTCACCATATTATTGTTGTGGAGTTTATGCCTTTTCCCGACACAGAAATGCCTCCTCTTTATAAACGCGGTTGTGCTCTGAGAGCAGTAAGTGTTCCATTCTGCTCCTCTGGTGCTTCAGGCTCATCACCTCCCTGGTGCATGTCCTCCTGTAACTATTAGTTATGTTGGTTATTTCCTACTGTTTATCTCTGTAACATTAAGTACAGCTGAAAAGCAAATTCTTGGTGTTAAAGCAGCTGAACCTTTTGAGAGATGAGAAGTGTTTGTCCTTCGCTGTCTGACAGAAAAGCTGACAAAGATTCAGTAAGTCACCGATACTAACAGGACTTGTAAGCTTTAAAATGCTGTGTGAAATGAGAACGTCAAGGGAGAGCTTTAAATTTACTGTTTTAACTCTGCAAAGCCCTCAGTTGATCATTGCCCCTGCAGATCCTGATGCAAATCACTTTTTTATCCACCTAAAAGCCTTTTTCTCTCTAAGCACAACAATCCAGTTGAGTACATGTGTACTCACAATACTTGACACAGCAGATCCTGGCAGGCTGGTTCCATGGTAATCGGATTCTCCCTGTGATGTTCCCTGTCTGAAGACATTATATTCCATTATAATGGACACTTTTACCATCAGTGGATGCTGCCACGGTGATAAGAGCATGGTCCTGATAAGGCTTTAAGGTAGGGTGGCTGCTTACAGCTGGTGTCTTACACGTGCAGGCGAGACTTACTGTAGCACTGCTTGAAATTCGATGTTGTCAGCAGGAGTTAAATATTCATCTCTGCTAGTCCTGAGATCCGGGTCACAGCCTTTTTGGTTAAAGACCATGCAATTGAAAAATGTACAATAGGAAAAATGCACTAACAGTAACCTCCTCCTGCCTGGTATTTGTACAGCTCAGTAAGAGTTCACCAGTACCTCAGTCTACCTCTCATGTGTTATCTGTGCTTATTAGGGACATTATTCATCTGTAGACTGTATCCCTTGTTTCTGCTTCTCCATTTCTTGTATTTTTTCTTTTCTTTTCTTCTTGTGTTTCCTTTCTTTCTCACTCTTATGCTTTTTGTCCTTTGCTTGTCTTTTATTTCACCCCTTTCCTCCTCTTCCGTTCCACTTCCAACTTCCTCTTCCTCTCCTGCCTCTTCCTCTTCCTCGTTTGGTCCTATTGAAGTTGAGCCCAATGCCGGGACACCACGTCGTAGACCTCTCTCCTTCTGCCCTTGCTGTGCCCATGAAGGTAACGTAACCTCATGCTCCCCGTCCTCCTTGACCACAGCTGGGTTGTCATAGCAGCACTAGTCAGATAGTGACCACAAGGCCCCCAGCCCCGTCCCCACCCCTTTTCTTGCTGTGTCCCCAAACCAACCTTCTCCGTAGCAACCTGGTAACCAGCTTCTCTGCGCCTGTGGCAAGTTACTAAAGGTACAGTATCCCTTTTGCGAGTCCCAGCTGTGCTAGAGAAGGTATAGCGACTGGGAGGGGCCTTGGGCAGCAGCCGTGGGGCCAGTAATGTCACACTCAAAAGTTTCTATTTTCTTTTACTGGCTTCGGTTTCTCTATTCCTCCTGAAAGATGTTTGGAAGGTGGGGTAAGGGAAGAAAATCTGTTTCCTTAAATATGACCTTTTAATTACCGTATAGGGCTTAAAGGAATACTGTGTCTTTATAAGGACTGGTTTGCAAAAACATCCTTGAACTTTAAAAACCAACAGACCTTAAGTTAGACCAGTTTTCCCTCATCTGTCTTGCTGAGTGCATTCTTTAACTGTCCCAAATGGAGTTCACTACAGAGTTTCCATTGCCAAGGCATGGGGAAGGGGTTGTTTATGTGTGTTCATGGTGTAATTTTGCTAACCACTTATCTGCTTTCCATGGTGCTCCCTTCACATCAGCTGTCAGTGCTCCCTTTCCAATCCTCCCATTATTCCTCTGCTCATTGGCTGTTTAAAAATACTTACGTATTTCATAGGTCAGTAGCGTTGTGTTTTTGGCTTTTTCTTAGAGGCATTTGTTTTCTATACATCCTGGCATCGGAAAGGAAGGGGAGACTTCCCAGTGTTTTCATGGCGCCACAGCACTGGACATCTGCATGTACAGTCTCCCTCTCCTGTCGCCACGTGGGCATATTGTGCAGAGATGCTCAGAAAGGAATGCTTGGAACTGAGCAACACACTGGTATAAAGTCTTAAGGTGGTACAACCGGGTCATGTATTGCCCAAGGGGCTGCTATGACAAGTGAAGGCAGGTATTCTCAGCCTGAGCCAAAGTTTACTTGGAGCTGTAGGCCCTCCTTTGTGTAGCTTCAGGGCAGCACTTCTGTGACATGCTGAAGACGAGGCAGGGCATGGGTCTGAATTAAGCAGCCATTAATGCGGTGTTGGTGAAGTGTCTCACAGAGTTTGGATAGCAAGATTGCTGCTTGACTATTTTAGCATCCAATGGACTATTTGAGAGCTTTTCTTCTTGATGTAGCGAGTATGTGTATCCATAATAACAAACATAGGCAGGGATGTTAGCTATTTTGGAATGCCTAGGTTACATGCAATGCAAGCTGAAAGGATGCAGCAAACTGAAAGTGCTGTTGAGCTTGATTTGAGGCCTTCTGCTTCCACTTGCACCCAGGCAGGAGCATTGCTACTGTCCTTGATGGGGTCTGATCTGAGGCACAGAATTCATCTGCAGGCAGTTCAATGTGGAATAAGTGGCTCAGACCAAGAGCTTGTAAGCTCTTGTGTTTGATAAATATCAACAGAAGGCTTTGGGAACAGCGTTCTGCATTTATTCCACGTGACTCCTGACAGATACAAGATTCATCAGTGGATTATTGAGTAAGTTTAGGAGTTGGGTTTAAAATAAAAGAAATTCCAGCTAAATGTACAAGGTATCTTTATTCTGCTTTGATGTTAGCAAATGTGTCTGGAGGTTCTTTTTCTTTCCAGTGCTGATGTGCAATACAGTAGAATTAGTTTCTGTGTTCACTGTGCGGAGGGGATCTTCAAGATGAATAGATACATGTAGCTAGGAGGAGCAGTCAGAAAAGATTTATTTAGCCGTTAAAAAAAAAAAGGTGTTACTTTTGGCTAGTAAAAGAAAAGATTGAGGACATGCAAATGAAGAAAATAAAGGTCAAACACATGGAGCAGCAATTGAATCCTTTTCTGATGAGCATACATTTAAGTAGCTGGCCTGAGGATCTATAAAACTCTTCTGATGAAAGGAAAAATTAAATGCTTAGGGATTTCTGCAGTAAGAGTGAGGAAGAAACAAGCAATCACAAGAAAAGCAGGAATGAAAAAAAAAAATAGGCTCTAAAGAGAAGAAAATCCTTTTGGAGGTGACTTCCACTCTACTGTGTACTCTAGGCAAACTGAATGGACCCGGCTTGGGAGTGCTCTGGCAGCATCTTGCTCGGCTTTCTTTGCACATTTTGCCCCATTGTTGTTTTTGCGGTTTGGGCTTGTCAGGATTGCAGGGCATCACCTGAAAACTTACCAGGTTTCTTTTTTGGCAGGCATGGGTAAGAAGGATGACCCCAAGCTGATGCAGGAGTGGTTCAAGCTGGTGCAGGAGAAGAATGCCTTGGTTCGCTACGAGTCTGAACTGATGATATTGTGAGTGAATGTGTTAAAAATGGGGATTGTGTCATAAATAGTATTGGAAGATCTGTCAGTACCGTCTTCCCTATAGGGCCAGGAGGTCAGCAGCCTCTTAGGCTGATTTGTGCCTGAGATATGAGTCCAAGTACATTTCAGAAGAGAGGCAGAAGAAGGAGCAATAGCAGTAAGGAATAGAAGTACCAATTATTTGTGCACATGCAGAAGTACAGATATGTGAATCCTTCTCAAGCTGTTCTTGTATAAAGCAAACATTGTTTAGGCAAGTGTTTTTGAGCAATGCAGAAATAATGTGTGACTCCTGGTTTTGGTAGAGTTTGCTTTTAAGCATAGCCCAAAGTGTTTAATTCAGTCACCTTTGCCATGTGGCCCATCTCTCTGCCTGCAGTGGGACTCCAGTGCCTCTTGTTTGGGCTCAGGTGATAAAGCTTTTTTCCTGTTAATGAAATTGGGAGTTTTCTCTGTTCCAATGATGAATATTCACTGAAATTAGCTTCTGAGTATGTCAGCTCAGCCCGGCAGTGTGGAGCTGATGGCCTTAGTGCCCGCAGTACAAAAGCCCCAACGTGTTGTCTGCATTGCAGTCTGCAAGTGGCTGACATGTCCTTAGTTAATAAGTAACTTTGTCTTTAAAGTGGAAAGTAGCAGGCCATACACAGAGGTATTGCAGATTTGTTTGTCCTTTCCCTCTGTTTTAGATTTTAAAATCCAATAAAACTGCTGGCATTGCACTTCCTACCTGAAGGCAAAGAACCTGAAATGCTGAAAGTACCATTAAATCTTTTAAAAATACACTTACAACTCTTAAAACACTGAAGATATATTCTGAAACAGATTGGTAAAATGCACAGCAGATATCTAGAGCGGGAGCAGAAACTGAGAGTGGGTATGAAGCCATGTATGCAGTATTTTAATATACCCAGAATTTGGATTTCTGACGTTTCCCTTTCAGTGCTCGGGAGCTAGAACTGGAAGACAGGCAGAGTCGATTACAGCAGGAACTCCGGGAGAGGATGGCAGTAGAAGGTGAGAGCAAAAGGGAATATTTCATGGATTGTGTTGTGTGTATTTCTAGCCTTTTGTATGCTGATAGTTTTGGATATCTCTGTAGATCATCTGAAGACAGATGAGGAGCTCTCGGAGGAGAAGAGGATCCTGAATGAGATGCTAGAAGTAGTGGAGCAGAGAGATTCTCTTGTGGCTCTCCTTGAGGAGCAGCGGCTTCGAGAAAAAGAAGAAGACAAGGACCTGGAGGCAGTCATGCTTTCCAAAGGTTTTAGCTTGAACTGGTCCTGAGCTTATCACATTTACCTCTGCTGGTCTGTGTTGTCCAGTTGGCCTACCCTGAGTTTGCCAGAATTACACGGATAGGAAGATGTTGAAGGGGAAATCTCCGAAGGGTCCGACAGCATGCAGGAATTTGGTTTGAACCACGCAGAAGCCTTTTGATAAGTGTGTTGGTTCCAGAATCTTAAGTTTTACATGTCTGCAAGCCAAGTTGAAGAAATGAGTTGAGACTGTGGAGTCTCCTTTAGGTCCTATACAATGGACCGTATTTTTGTGTGTGTGGTAGGAGAGAGGGGAATAATCCATGTGTGGGGAAGGAGGTTAAGGGAAGAAGTGCCCTTAACTAAACTGGATTTATGGCAGTCCATTCCTTCCCCGTTTTTACTACACCAGTTCTTATAAAAGGGAGGGAGGTGGCAACCCTTCCTGGAAAACCACAGCAGCCTGTAGCAGTGGAGTCAGCTGTCCAAGAGAGCTCCAGAAGCCCAGGGCAACACCTTCTTTGCTTTAGTCTTCCTCCCCACCAAAGAATCCTGCAGTTGATCATTATGCATGGATATGAAGAAACATGAGACAGAGATACTGCTAGTATGTGTGACAGAACTCTCTGCCTCCTGGCTTTTAGAGAGAAGTGGGCATCAGTGGACTCTCTCCCTCTCATAGCCTCCTAAATCTTCTTGTGGGGAACAAGGGGAGAAGAAGAGAGAGGGAAGATGCCCATCTGCTTTGCTACACACTGGAGAGACAGCTACTGCTGGCCTTAGTCTTCATGGCCACAGCTCAGAGGCTGGTGGGCTTCCTTGTTCTGTTTTCGTTGTGACTGTTTTGACACTGGAAAATACTGCTGTGGGACAGTGGTAAGTGTGTGCTGGGGCAGGGGTGTTCCCAGGCGGCATTCTCTGGCTGTTAGGCCCCTAAAAGGGAGAAGCCCTTAAGTGACCGAACCACCATTAAGACTTTTCAGTGTTTCTATTTTTTTTTTTTCCTCTGTATTTTGTTTTTGCACATTGGAAACGAAGCTTAAGACCTGCCTGGGCCCTCAGTCACTTTGACCCTTTTATGTCAATTAACTTATTTTTTTAATACTTGAAAGAAGATTCATTTTTGTATCTTTTAGGAAAAAAAAATGGACGAGTGATGAGTGTGTGTGCCTGCTGCATCCTACAACTTCCACTTCTAAATTACTGGATGTTGTAACCTGTGGCTATTTATTAGTGTTCTTATTAATAATTTGATTGTTACACTTATTTGATTGTGGAGGGAGTGTTTTAACTCTGTTAGAGAAAGACACTACTGCGGATTGGTCCCTGCTTCACGGCAAGGGCAGCCTTTCTGTACCCACGGATGCATCCTGCCCTAGGAGTTTTCCTCTATGAAAAAAAAACCCTGCACACTCATGGAGTTTAAGGATCTATTTGTGTTCTTAGCGTCCTTTTCTTCTGCATCCCAGATTCCCTCTTTTGGACTAATAAACCTATATTTATTTGAATTTTACATTTTTATAACAAGAAAGCCAAAACGGTGAGGTAGAAATATCCTATGTCTCTTTCTCACTGAAAGAGCGACTTCCCTGAAAACAAAAATAGCACATTTCCTGCTGCATCTATCGGAAGAAACTCCTCTTGGCTCAGCTAGTGAAGCTGCTGCTTTTCAGCCAGGAGGGTACTGACCGTGGTCACACGCATAATGAGCAGGATATGCACTGAGCAACTCAGCACCATTCACTGTCTGCCAGATTCCCTGGGCACACCGTGTCCTTACCTTGTCCTGCAGAGCTGCAACGGCACCGTGCACTGGGGAGGTGTCCCTTCCTTCACGCCATGTGTTAAGAGGTTTTCCCACCTTGGGATGCTGACTATGTTCTTTTCTTGTTAAAGAAGTACTCAGCCTGCTTCCCGATGTCTTTGAGAAAGTGTCCCATTCCCAAGCACATTCATACAGAGCACTGACTCTTTCAGCTTGAACTTACACTGCTGGTGCCAGGCACACAAGCAGGGCTGAACATCCTTTTGCCCTGGGACAGAAGTTAGCATGGTTTCTTGCTGTTGGCTCTCTCCTTCCTTCAGAGAGGTGTCCTGTAAGGCAAGGTCTATGATTTGAATTCCCCTCTGACCTGGGAGCATACCTCAGGCTGAGTGAGAAGGAGTCAGAGTGTCCCCGGGGACTCTCAGCGGTGCTGGTTGCTAACTGTGGAAACATGTTTCTTCCTCCTGAAGTGTCCCCCCTTTATTCGCCCTTAGTGTTTTTTGCTAAGGCATTACAAATTAAATCCAGAAGCTCGTGAAACCAAGCAGACAGGCAGATGCAGTGCTACTTCATAATTGTGTATGTTAGCAAGTGATACCTGCTATCCCAGCATCCTGGAGTGTCGGCTTACAGGCAGGATGTCCAACAGGCAGAATTCCCCCCATTTGCCGGTGCAGGTGCCAGCTGCCCAAGTCAAACTGGCAATGGAAGTTTACATAGTCTGCATTTGAGGGGCCACTGGAAGCTGGAGTGGAGAAGGAGAGAAGAAAGAGGGAAGCTAGATATAAAGTTTATTGTAAACTGTCTTGTGCAGAGAATTGACCTCAGTTCATTTTATGTGCACTGGGTATATGGACCACATCTAACTCGTAACGAAAGGTCATTGACTATGAG
The DNA here is from genome assembly GCA_013396775.1 of Cephalopterus ornatus. Lineage (NCBI taxonomy): Eukaryota > Metazoa > Chordata > Aves > Passeriformes > Cotingidae > Cephalopterus > Cephalopterus ornatus. Next base: position 249,885 of record VZRE01002157.1, read on the forward strand.
CTGCAGAACAGAACAAAGTCCTGAAGAAGAAATACCAGATCACTCCTTTTCCCTTTCGTGCTGGGGGACATTGGCCAGATCTTCGCAGTGCTGAAGAGTGATACCACTTGAGGGCGTAATCTCTTACTGCACCGGAAAACCACATAATCTAAGCCTAAACTCATTGGGTTATGCTGAAGGCCTTCAGCAGTGAGAATGAAAACGAAGAGCTAACATCGCACACACAAAAGTACATGAAAGGGAATGTTAAAAGGCCTTTTTATATCAAAATGGTTGTAAAAGGCACAACTTGTATTTGCTGTTCAGTTGCACTTTAAGAATAAGACTTGCATATCAGATACCGGGTTTTTTTACTATCTGAATATTTTTAATTCAAATTTTGTATTTTTAAAGCTGAAGAAGGCTTTTGTGACCGCAAGATTCCTTATTTGTATCAGAATCCAAGTAGGATGTTCTAGCTCTTTGTGCTGCCCGGGTGGGCGGCAGCACGTGACTCAGCCATGTGCATTCAATGACGTGTGTCCATTTCACGTATGAGGAGAGCAAGAAGGCCCTCAGCTTCCAAGGAGTGGGCACTCCAGGGTGTCTGTCCCAGGTGACACGGTCCATACTAGCGGCTGGCCACTTCATCTCTGCCAGGAGGTAGGGAGAGAGCCGAGCTTGGAACCCAAGCTGTGTTCGTTTTGAAATGGGCACACCGAGGATGGGGCAAGCACTTCAGTCTCCTACGGGGAAGGGAGGGGGATACCAACCTTCTGGAAACACCCAGGAGGCAAGTGGGACTGGGGAAGTGAGGACTGCCAAAACAACTAATCTGCTGTTTTCACAGTACTTTTTTTTTTTTAAACTGTTCTGTTCCTTTTAACCATATTCTCATGAAAACTGACAAACGGCTGTAAAATCCTGAGCTTTGGAGAACTAATGTGTGGGGAGGTGACGAGACATTTCAGCTCCAACTTTCAGACATACTTCTTTCAGTTAACCAATACCCCATGGTCTCACTAGGGCATGTTACAAACTGCGTTGCTAAACAACATGTTTTAGAGCAAACCGCAAGTTTTAAAAGTCTGTCCTTCTCTCTCTCCGTCTCTGCATTTTATGTAAATATTTGTTTGTATGTAAAGACACCAGTGGATCCCTGGGTTACCCCCACGGTCAAGAATCTGAGTTTTGTGCAATGCCTAGGCCTCTCTTAGAACACGGTGCTTGCATAGAGCTAGTCACCACATTTGTGTGCACTCTGGTGGTTTTTAATATTTTTATACATCCTAATCCTGAACGTTATGAAGTATTATAAGTGGTCTAGACTGCATGATCTAAAGCAGCTGGCAGTTCCGTTTTGTGAGCAGCTGTTCCTCAAATGTTCACGGCTACACCTTGTTTGGTTAACATTCTTTTAAAATGAGTTTTCAGTTTAAGTGTTTACACCAGACACCAGTGGATGAGAAAGGTGTTGCGTTATAAAATCTCCTGTGTACAAGCTGAAAAGCCGCAATACAGCTTTATGGGAATTTCAGTCATCACCGTCTGCAAGAAAGAGAACTCTAAAGCATACAAAAAACCAGCCTGTATATAGTTCACAGAGAAAGAGATTGCTGGCTGTCAACTGTTGTAAAATATAACAGAGATTAGAAGCTTTCCAAAAGTTCCTGCTTTTGGAGTGCTCAGAGTACCGCTATAGGCAGGGTAGCAGGCAGATGAGGGTGTCACTGAAAGCAGATGTGAAGGGGAGGATGCCATGTTCTGATGGCATTGCAGTAACTTAAATACTCTGTATCTGTGCGTGCATGCGTGTGTGTGTGAAGTCTAATCCAGGTGAAGGGATCTGCTTTGGCATCTTCCCTTTTGTATGAAAGTGAACTCTGATATTCAGATCGTTCAAGGCTCTTACGGTTGGCATGTATGGAGTGTTAACAGAAAAGCATATACCCTACCTGTACAAAACCAACTCTGTTCCAGCCTGTTTTCTTCTGTTGAGTTGTGTTTTATTGTTTGTTTTTATGCACACTTGCTTCGTTGGTGTTGAGATTTTAGCACCTCAGATGGCCAACTGAACTAAAAAAAAAAAAAAAACCCAAACAAAAAAATAAAATCATTAATTATTTTTTCTTTTTTGTTGGTGAAGTTTCCATTTGTTTCCTTTGCATTCACTCCCGTGGTTGATGGTTGAAGAGCAAGCTGGGAGCTGAGGGAAGGTGATCTAGACATAAAAACCTAGATGTTAAAGGGTCTGCCCTCAATTTCTCTTTTGCTGGAACACTCTGAGCCACTCTAAATTATCTGATGCAAACAAATCAATGTTGATACAGCCCAAATACATGGTCCTCCCATCTCCATATTTTACATTGTTTCTTTGGATTTCCCACAAAGAGAAATTAAAAACTACAGTAAATAGCAAGAAGGGATGAAGGTAATAAAAATTGAACTGTAGAAACTAGGATTTAGTTTCTGTAGCTGTAGCTCACTTCCTCAGCCAGCAGAACCAGCCTGAACATCTGACGCTGGTGTAAAACAAGGAGAGAATGCCATGAGTTTCTCTGTGCTGACTTTGTGTTGCTTTAAGTCTCCACCACTCCATACTCGTGTCTCACCTGCACTGTGCCAGCTCTGCCATATGAGCTAAGCAAGGTGCAGCTCCAGAGCCGTGCCCCTTGAACAGACTGGAAGGATTCAGGATTTCAACCTCAGCAGCTCAAAAGCCGAGAAAAGGCATCTGAGTATCTCCTGTTTGAAAAGGGCGGGTGCTGGGTCCAATAAACATCAGGAGCTTGAAGCCTGGCATAGCGCCATCCAGCCAGCAGCACTGCTGTCAGTCAGGAGACTTGAGAGAAAAAACTTTGTGCCTTCTTTTTTTTTTTTAAACAAGCAGAAACTTCACACAGGATGCTGCGGGGAAATCCCAGCCAGGGAAATCCCAAACAATGAGTTTTGTTTTCGTGCCCACTCAACCACTCTCAAAACAAAGGATAAACCCTGGTGTTCCTAAGGTGGTGTGATTAAAGCAGACCTATTAGGGCAGCGGGAGGGATGATGGGCTTCGGATTTCCCCTTGCTTGGAGGCTGTGCTGCAGGTGTACAGCTCACTCGTTCATTTGTGCAGCTCAGGAGGGTGGCAGCTCTTTGAGAACCTTCCAAACCCTACAATTCTTCCTGTCCTTTTGGTCTCTTCCTTTCAAATAGTAGTGGGAGAAAGCTGTGGTGGGGAGGGTGGGGATAACTCTCTGGTGTCAAAAGGCCAGTCCACAAGGATTTCTCCCTTAATGCCAAAAGAAAAATAAATGTATGGACTCTGGGACACAGGAGGTCAGCTCCCATCCATAGCTTAGGAGACCAGTGTTGTGACACTTTGTAACGGTTTGGATACCACTTTTGCCGAATGCTTAAACTTTACAGTTTGCAGCCTTTCCTCCCCTCACCCCCTCTATGAACATAAGGGAAAGGGAGAAGGGAAAAGTTCCTGAAACACTGAAATGAGCAGATCAAAGCTATACAAAAATATACACATGTATTTATACTTATATACAATTAGAATATTATGTACACAGAAGAAGGGACCCCGAACACTTCCCCCTGCCCCGAAGGGAAAAGGGAGAGGGAAGAAAAACCAAAACAGATATACACAATAAAAACCCAGGAGTAACCAATAAAAAAAACTAACAAGAGAAAATCTTACTACTCTCCTCGAGATAGCAGAACTGCACGAAGCGACCGCCGGCACTCTCCGCTTCCTAAGGTCTACAAGGCCTCACTGGGCCTCACTCCTCCACACGAGTAGAGCCGATAGCAGAGAACCTGCTCCCGGATCCACCGGAAAGGAAAAAGAGCAAGAGACTTCTCCTCCTTCTTATTTATACTCTAGTTTACATAGAAAATCGTATGGAATACTGGGAAAATGATCACTTTCTCGGTTACAACCTGGTTACCAAGAAAGGTCTAAAATCAAACCCACTACACACTTTATCATTGCTATTTAATTACACTGCAAGCCTGTTAGTCCCCAGTCTCAGTTAGGGATCCAGAGGTTCTGCTATTTTATAAACTATGAACGGAGCAACTGGTCTCCCAGGGACGATTTCATCTATTGCTTGCTTGGGCAAAGAGCTACACCAGCCCTCCGAGATGAGCAGGATCACACGTCCTGCACGGATCAGCCACGTGCGTCTAAGAAACAACACCAGAAAAAGGTCCTCTAACAAATAAACTCCGCCCCAGGAGCCCAGCGTGGTGGCAGCTGCTGCTTTCCGTTTTCATTGATAATGAAAGTAGCCTTCAGGAGCCTCTGGCCTTTTCCACAGGTGGTGTCCCTGCCCTCGAAGCTGCCTCACCCACCTGACGTCATTCCCCAGCTCTTTGGGAGGAGGTAAGGAACAGCACGGAAGTTACCGAGGTCGGAGGGCGAACATGCCCTGGCTCTAAGGAGCACAGGAAGGATGTCAGTGGGCTCATGGAGTAACGTGCAGAGCCCCTTTCTGGCAGCAGCAGATATATATTATCTTATACAGCCCTCCTGCCTGTACTTGGCCTGGATAAAGACAATGAAGGTATCTTGTCAGGAAAAATAACTAAGAGGAAGTCATGCCTAAAAAACCCTGCTGCTCTGGCTTCCCTCATGTTTTACATTTTTGAAAATTCCTCACCGTGAGTGCTGTGACAGCAATTAGCAGTTGCTGCCTACATTAGCAGTTGCGTTTTTAAGAGAATGCAAACATAGTCCTGTAAGGATGCTACTTGGCCACACATCTCTAAGAATTCAAGCAGATCCTGAGTGTATCTTCCTCCTTTAAATCCTAAGCAATATGAGCAACAAAGGATCCTACAGGTGGTAATGGGTGAAAGTAACAGTGCTGGCTTGTGGCTGCATCTCCACTGGCACCATCCTCCTGGAGAGCCAGAGGGAGGGAGAGGGCCTCCTGCTTCATTTTATAGGTATTAGACTTGCCTCCTTCCTTAGCCTGCATCCTTTTACACAGCACTCAAAATAAGGAAAATAAAAAAAAAACGTTCCTAACCAAGCTTAAGAAAAAGTAACGTTTTCCCTTGGCACCTTGGGAACAGTGTAAATGTCTGTGGATAGCAGGAAAGTGGATAAACTAGTATTTCCAAACCTGCTGAGTGTGTGGTGCTTTTCTGCATGTCTCAGACACAGAAGTCACATGGGTTTCTGTAAGCAAAAGATAACATCTCTTGTTTATTATTAACATTTCCCTATACAATCTGTATTACTCAGATACCAGAATCAAAAAATATAAAAAACACTTATCTCAAAAGAAAAAAATATACTTTGGGCACAAGAGAGGGAGTGTGTCTTGCCTACTTGAGGCTAGCAGTGCTGTCTCTTTCCAAGACCAAACTGAAAAGTTTGAAGAAACAGGAACTTTTCTTCAGTTCCTTGGCACTTACAAAAGTCGGCAGATGTCACTTTTTTCCGCCCCCTACACCGTCCCCAGCAGGAAGCCACCTGATGGGTTGACCAATATGACTCGTACCTGAATCAGAGTCGGTTCAGTCCATTTTGCGGAGTCCCAGGAACTTCAGAAAGCACTCTATGATCAGCCCCTCCCTGGTCAAACACCCTTGGCGTGGCCTGTGGGGCAATCCCACGGCTGAGCGCGGCACCGTGGCTGCGCGTGTTGGGAAGAAACGCGTGACAGGGAGGAAACCTGCACTGAATGCTGGGAAAGTATTGCTTTAAACAGAACTGTGTTAAAGCGTAAGGCTGTATTAAATACGAATTACTTTAAATAGGACTGTATTAGTTAAATAGGACTATATTACTATACCTGGAAGGAGATTGTAGCCGGATGGGCGTCAACCTCTTCTCCCAACAGTGACTGAATGAGAGCAGGTAGTCTTTAGATGCACCAGGGGAGGTTTAGGTTGGACATTAGGAAGTTCTTTTCACAGAAAGGGTTGATTAGACATTGCAATGGGCTGCCCACGGAGGTGGTGGAGCCACCACCTCGGGAAGTGTTTAGGAAAGACTGGACGTGGCACTCAGTGTCGTGGTCTGGCTGACATGGTGGTGTTCGGTCATAGGTTGGACTCGACGGCCTCAGAAGTCTTTTCCAGCCTAATCGATTCTGTGACATTAAGCCCATAAAACGACATTAAACGAAAATTTAAATTAATCTGTCAGGGAGGGAAGTGGCTATAGATGGGGCAGAGACGAGGAGACCTCGGCCAAGCAGCAGCACAAGGTGGGGACCCGCCAGAACCCCGCGGCTGTGCCGCCTGCTGCCCCGCCATGGAGCGGACCCGTGCGCGGGGGGGCTGTGCCGGGGCCGGGGCTCCCCGCCCGGGCGGCCCGCGGGGATCGGGGGCGGTCCCGGGGCGCTCCCGGC
>VZRE01002157.1:256439-292136 GCA_013396775.1 Cephalopterus ornatus
CGGGGGCCGGGCCCGCCGCTCCCCCGGCCGCGGGGCATCAGCGCCGGGGCGGGCGCCCCCCGCTGCTCCTCGCAGCCCCCCGGCCTGCGGGGTGAAGGGATCCCGCGGGGGGACAGTGCGTGCCTTCTGCTTTCCCTTATGGATGCTGGAAACTCCTCTGCCCCCGCCCCGTTCTCCCTGAACTCCTCTGCCGTTCTCCCTTTTCCTTCTTGCCCGCCGAGTCCGGCCTGGCGCTTTATCGGCGCGGTTGTTTCTCCCCTTGCCGTCCGTCCCGCTCGGTCTCCGATGGCCGTGTGTCGCTGTCCCGCCCGTGCTGGGAGCGACCCTCTGTGCCTCCGGCCCCTCTGTGCTTCCCGCGCCGGGACCGAGCCGCTCTCTGCCCCCTCTTCCCCGCTTCTGTCCTCCCTCCCGCTCAGGAGCTATCTCATAAACCATAAGAAGCTCCCTCTTGCCTTTGGACTACGTGGTAAAGTCCAACACATCGCCCTCAGTCCCTGGTGCGAGTTTTCGCGCTGGAGGAGTGTTTGCTGGGCAGGGAAGAGGAAGGAGTTAATCCTGTAGCGGCAACTCCAGAGGGACCCGCGCTTGCCTCAGCCTTCCAGCAAGAGGGATATGGGAGTGGCAGCTACAGCGAGAAAGCGAGGCAAGAAAGGATTTCTAATAATAGCGTTAAAACTTGTAGGAAAAGCTGGTGATTGATACGGGTGAGTCAGTTCAGTGTGCGCTTTTCTCCGCTCTCGGTGCCTTCCCCGGAGCTGTAGGTGTCTGGCCGCCTGTTGAAGCGCCTTTGGCTTTCCCTTTGTTTCCTGTGAGGAGCGCTCACGTTCCCGTGACCCAACGACGTGTTCGATCCAGGGCGACGGAAGGCTGGAGCTGGAGGTTGGGCGATGTGTGGGAAGTGGGAAGGAACTGAGTGAGCGGCACCCCGTCCTTAGGAGGGTGTTTCTGTAGCGCACGTGGTCTGGTGGTGGTCTGTAACTTGGGGTGACAGTGGCTCTCAAACTGATGGGTTTGGGGGCCACCTTGTCTTCTTTTAAAGCACAATATTTTGTAGCTTTAAAAAAGAAAAAAAGGTACAGGACCTCAGAGTTGTTTAATCGCCGAAGTCTTAATTCAGAAAGTCCATGTATATTTCAGAAGTTGTGAACTTTTCTTGATGTTTCTTGGGGTATCTGGGTCAAAATCTTGTGGGATACTTATCTTCATAACCGTTAAAATGTTTGGTGGAGGAAGGAGCGAAGTGGTTCCCCAACAGGAAATAATTTTTAAGGGTTTTGTTTTGGTTTTTTTCATAAAGGACTTTTTGCAAAAGTCCACTTGTGGGGAAGATTGGTTGGTGGTGTCTTACAGGTTTTTGTCATTAATCAGAATGAAAGTGTTTTCACCTGCCTGTGGAAGTATAACATTTGAGAAAGTGTTATTTAAAAAGAAGGGGGTTTTCTGTGTGTGTGGGTTTTTTCCACTCCTTTGCAACTTCTTTACATAAGTGCTGTTCAGAGTCTTCTTTAGGATAAAGCTTTGCAACACCTATTTCCTGTGATCTCCTCTGTGCCCGTGGTGTTTCACAAAAACACTGAGGGAATGAATGCATTGTATAAAAAAACAGCATTCTAGCACTGTGCTAGAATTTGCTGGGATTTCTGCAACCCATTTTCCTGTCTTCCCTTCTAGGTCTCTTGTCTGTCATCACAAAGCGTTTCCGTTGTGCATGTGCAGAGTGTAACAGGTGATTGCAGACCTTGTGGATAGGCTGCCTTGCACCAAGAAAGGTGGGTGTGAAAATCCCCCCTTCTGATTTGGCGGCGCCTTCTTGTTTGCATCCGGTGACATTTGCTGAATTTATGAAGAAAAAATACAGCTGATTCTTGGTTAGGTGGTTTTGTTGGGTTCCTGCCCTCCTAATTTCTCAAAATCGCGTTAGGCCAGCTGAGACTGTGAGTTCAGCTCAGTTTCTCACTGTGCACAGGCAGCAGAACAACGTGCAATGCTCCACCACGGCTGCCTGTGCAAACCTGGAGTCTCTGCTCCTGGGAATTGGGCATGTCTGTACCCAGCACCGGGGTGCTACACCTCTAGATAATGTGAGGGCCTTGTAAAGGTGCTCAGTGTGGCTTTTTATTTCTGTTAGCTCCCAAAGCAGTAAGAGCTGTGATATATAATTAGGGAAAGTTGGGGTGTGCGTGTGTGTGTATTCATTGAACGCTCTCACCTGGGGTCGTGTTATGCCGTGTTGTTTCCGTATATTTTGTGTTTCCTGTGTAACAGGATGACAGTCATCCACACTCAGCAGTAGTCTGAGGAGCTGACAGATCAAACAGATTTTTTTTTTCTGTAATAGAATGAAAGTGTTTAGACTGGAAGCAGACAGACACATAGATCTAGTGACTGTCACCTCTGGATACCTTCCTGGAGCAGCCTGGTGCTTGGAATTCATTGCTTGCCTTATGCCTCATCAAAAGGGGGAGAGGAGACTGTCTCTAATAACAGGTTTATGTGCCTGATGCAAGGACTGCTGGAGGAGCAGCTACGAGCTGTTGGCTCCTTGATAAAGCAGCTCCCTTGGCCTCTGGGTATGAACTATCAAGAAGGAGGGGGGTTGGGAGCCAGCCTGGTCTGCGGTTTCCCTGCTGAAAGGAATTGCCTGCAGATGAGCAGGTTTCATTTTCACCAGTCAGCAGTTCCTCGACTAGTGAAAGAGCAGAATTTACTATCAGTTCTGGGTTTGTGTGTATTTTTGTTATTTGGTTGGGGTTTTTTTTGCAAAAAGCCTTCCTCTGTGTTTTTCTTGGCATGCTGTGTGGCTTTTTATCTGTGGTAGATCACAGGGTTTTGGGGGCTGGAATTATCTCCATATCTGTGTGTTGTGCAAAGCCAGGTACATGCAAATATTTCTAATTTAGCGAGTGGAACTCACGGCCAAAGGTGCAAAACTCTTGAAAACTGAGCCCCTGTTAGTTTTACATGGCTTGTTTTGGGGTTGGAGGAGGTTGCAGAGGGCTGAGTTCAGCTTTAATTAAAACTCATCAGTAGTGATTACAGACTGTGCATAGATGGTTCCTTGGAACCCCAGAGATTTTACAAGTCTGATTATTTTGACCCAGAGTCGGTAAGAAGGATACAGGAAAAAGGAGGGGTAAAAGGTAAAAAGACATGTTGAGTCTCGCAGTGTCCAATTTAATTCTTTAGGTTTTGAAAGCAATCTGTTGATTTGTACCAGACATCTGTAGTGAACTGTGTCCTGACACCCTGCTGTTACCCCATCTATCCTGGGAAGGGAAACAGGACTCTAGCTGCCAGTGGTGTCCATTAGGCACCTCCTTGCACCTGGATGTGATGGCCCAGATTGCCTCCTCCGTGCTTTTTTGAAGGAATTGCTCAGTGTAGAGCACAGGGGTGTGTTGTCTCTTTCACACCCTTCTTGGCAACAGCTGCTCCAAGAATCCTTCAGTCCCCTCCCCTCCAGTAGCCCCGTGGCTGGGAGGGTTGTTAGCACTGCCTTGGGCACCAAGTGGCTTCTGTTCTTGATCCAGCCTGCTGGTTTCCCTGTCTCTTTGCACCACTGTGGCACTGCATGGAGGTGCTTCCTGGCCGTGACAGGCTTTGATTGGACTGTCCTCGCTGACAAACATGAGGAAAGGCCTGTATACCTTAATGCATCCTCGCAATGCTGCCCTTTCTCACAAGAGAGGACAGTGTCATTGTGCCTTTAAACTCCTCCTACCCCAGTGTTTTGCTCACCACTTTCCTTTAAAATTTCAGTGCTTTTATTCAGCTTCACTGAAGTATGAGCAGAGGAGTTGGACTGTGTGTGCAATCATGGCATGCACTGATGTTGAATTTTTGTGTCTGCAAACCTGCTGTATTTCCTGATAAAACGCTGCGACCTTTGGCCAGTTCCTAGTATGCTCTTGCTGCTGTTTCTGGAATGGGCAATGCCCAGGTCTCTCCATATTGGGCTGTTTTCTTCTCTCCTTTAAAGGAGAAAATACACTGACCAAGGAAGGTAACTTCTGGTAGTTCGGTGTAATTACTGTAACACCTTTAGATTGAAAACCACATGAAACGAATCCACTTAGATCAGCTACTTGCTGTGTTTCAGTTTTGTCTTCTCTTCCTGTGTTTCAACATCAACCTGTGTTTCCTCCCAAGTTAGAACTGAAAGTGAAATGGTTTTGTGCTGCTTCATGCACAGTCATGTGTTTTCTCCTAGAAAAAAAAAAAGATGCTTTTTCGCTGTGTTTTTAGACCTACAGCTGTAGCTGTTCACTGGAAGAAGCAGCACGTTGAGGCATCTCCTGTTTATCTGGCACCTGGAAATATGTGCTTCTGGAGACAACTGCTCTGCAATCTTGCTGGCACAGTTTCTAAATGGCTCCTGCAGTGTTTCTTTGAAAGAGGGTATTTCCTTAGCTGTGTATTTGTGTTAAAGGTGTTTAAAAGAGGTAATGCTTTCTTTTATGCTCCCAGTGTTTGAGGGCTGCTGTCAAAAGGCTTTGGTCAGGGTTATGAATGCCAGTTTGAGTTACCATCATTTGTGGTTGCCTGGTTTGATGCACAGCTTCTTCATTAAGGTTCTTGAGGGTGTCTGGGCGCTTGTCATAAGAGATTCCTTGAAGATTATCTTGATTTTTTTTATTTTTTTTTTTTACTGGCTTCATCTATTTAATTATGGTGGTGGAGTGGGAAGCTGCAGTGAGCACAGTGGGAGAGTGTAATCAAAGGACCACTGTCAGGCTTCCCTTCTGGGGATTGTCTCTCTGGCTGTTTGTGCAGGTATGTGGTTTTTTCACAGCAGTGAGGAACGTGAGAGATGTTTATGATATGCTTGATGTTTAGGAGCAAGGGAGCCAATTTAAAATTCATTTTCATGTTTTGGAAAAGCTGTCAAATATTGAGACAGGGTTGTGTATGCTTTCAGAGCACATAAGCATGCAGCTGTGAAGATTTGTCTTTGTATCCCATCTTTCGTAAATACTTTTAAGTCGTTTGTTTGGGTTTTGTGGGTTTTTTTTGTTTTTTTTTTTTTTTTTTGTAGTGAATGTTCAGAGTCTGATTAGGTGAACAGATTCCACTAAAACCGTTCCAGGGAGTACCAGTGAGAAAAATTTCCCTGGAAAATAAGTTGTCCAGTGCACTGAGCTGTTGCTTAGTGGCTCCATGAGTGCCCTCCTGGCTGTTGCACCAGCATCCTTGTTTTAACTAAGCAGGGAGCTTACCAAGTGCTGATCTCTGATGACCCACGCTGATCCAGTATTTGGACTTCACATTGAAGCATCTTTATAGCTGCTGTTTGTTTCAGAAAGCAGTGCAGATATTCCTGGTACTTACTAGTCTGGAAAAGGACTTCTTGCCTGGTCATATGGCCTGAAGGTAACCAAGGGCAGAGAGAATGCTCCTGTTAGTGGCCACCTGTGCCCATACAGCTGTCTTCTTGATTTATTTATTACTTTTGATGGCTCTTACTTGGCTTATCTAACTTGCCAGTCAGGCAAAGGAAAGACAGATCTATATTCCTCTTTACTGCTGGTATCAGCTGTGCAATACACTGAAGTTGCAATACGAAGTGGTATTCCTGATTTACTGACAAATCTGTGCTCGTGCTGGCACACAGCAGTAGTACATGTGTTAAAACTAAAATAAGAGGACTCTTTTGTCCTCTAGGTGGCACGGCAGTTATTGTATCCAGTCCCACTTTCTGAGGTCTTTTGGCTGGCAGAGCCTGTCCGAGGGGCACCCGCATCTCTCTGAGGCGCTATTGCCAAGGGATGAGAGACTGTCTCTGCTGCAGGAACTGAGCACTTTGTCAGTGCTCAACTATAAAAGAATGCCAGAGTGCAAGGGTCCAGTGCCCATTGCCCATCTTCTAAATCCACAGGCAAGTCTTGCCTACGAATGGACACTGTCACTTGCACATCACCCGTGATGGCTGCAGTTTGTCCCCATCCTCACCGCACTTACCAACGTTATTGAGGAGCTCCCTGCTCTCAGTCTGCTTATCCTTCCTTTGTAATGTAAAAAGACTGGAACTGTGATTCCTCAGTCCTTCCTCTTTTCCAGTCATTTCCGAGAGACAAACAGTAAGAACTGCTTCAGTATGTCCTGTTGGTGTTGCAGCTGCTGGGCTGGAATAGTTACACTTTTGAAGATGAAGCTAACCCTGTAATGGACACCAGTCTTGAGTGTGAGAGTGCCTTTTCATCGAGGTTTGCTCTACTTCCTCCTGCCAGGTCCTTAGGAAATGTAGAAGTATTTTCTTAACCTTAAGGAGGAGGTGAAATGCAGGGTGGGCTCACCTGGCTGGAGTTACTTTTGCTCAACACCAGAGGGAAAAAATTCGGCTCAGTCACAGATCAAAAAAACCACCTGCACTGTGACAGTCAAGATGCAAGTTCTGCCCCTTCCTCTTAGTCATAGCCATGCCCAAAACATGGATATGTGCAAATTCAATTTGGATCTGGTTCTAGTTAACTGAATTCAAATCCTAGCTCCAGGCTTTGGGGCAGTTTGAGCTGCAGGCTTCCTGCTGACTCAGTTGAAGCCCAGCTGTGCCTGTAGGCTGCCTTCTTAAGAATAAACAGTGTTGTCCTGCCGCCCTTGTCACTGATCTGATACAGAAACCACAGCGATCAAAAGTTCCTGCCTACCTCTTTTTTTTTTTTTTTTTTTTCCTCCAGAGAATAAGTAAAATGGCACTGTTCTGTCTTATTCGTTCATGTGCTGCCCAGGGGCTGAGCAACAGAGCATTTTGAGCCAAACGAAAATAGTGGTTGATGAGGCAGTTAGATGTTTTTCTTCCTGAGAAGTCAAAGTACTGCCCAGATAACTAGAACGTTTCTGCAATTCATGAAATGGCAGGAACCTTCAGGAACCAAAATAAATCTATAACAAAAAGGCAAACTGACACCTTCTTTTTACTGTCATCTCGAATTTAGTTTTCTGAATTGGGGAATTCCTCAAAGAGGGAAATAAAACCCCATCAAACGAAGTGTGCAAGGTATTTCTAAATCAAAATATACATCTGAGAGTACTTAGCGTCCAGGCTGAGATGTTCACTCTACACTTAAATAGCATAAAGAAGCAAAGATAAAAATGCCCCAGCTAAGGAGAAGTGATTGAACAAGCATCTGTTGGTGTCGTGTTTTTGTGTTCTATTTAGCGTTTCAGTGGCACTCAATACTGGAAGATAAATAAGCACTGAAACTGTTCGGAGTAGAAAGTATATTCAGCGTGTTTCAGTGTATTTTTACATCAAAGGCGTCAGGAGTAAACTGCTTTGTGTTGGTGGTGGGTTTTGTTTTCCCTTGCTGGAGCGGTTGGTAATAGCATTATTTGCATCTTAAAGGAGGATAATTCGAAGCTGAAATGAATTGAAACAAAAGCTGAAAGCCTCATGTAAGTGGCAGTAGTGCTTGGGAGTAGCAGGAAGAGGTTGTCCTGGTTGGATTTTAAGTAGTCTTGTGATTCCTGAGAAGCAGGGTATCTTTCTTGAGAGCCTAGCAAATAAATCGCAAGTGACTGAGGGATGAGGTCTGTCCTGCTCTGGCCCCCTGAGCTCCTGGCATCTCCAAGTATTCTGCTCACGGCTCGTCAGTTTTGCCGCTTCCAAAATGAGCTATTGATGTCGTATACTCCCTTGGAGGTAAATGGACAGAAAATACCTCTAGTTTGGAAGCAGTCTTCCCTATGGTGGAAAAAGTCCTCAGACTCTCCAAGCCAATAGCTCTGGTGGTACCAGGTGGTACCAAACCGTCTTTTGGTTTCACAGCAGCATCTCTGTGTGCATGCATAGATGTCCAGAGGGTCCTGTTCTGCCCGTTCTTCGCCTGCTAATACATTGCAACGCCTCTGTTCCACCACAACCCTGCTTCTCTTTCCAAAGCTTAGAAGCAAATGCAACTTCAGGAATGCAGTGGTTCTCAGATGAGGCAAACACTGTTACAGGCTGGCCTATCCTGCAGGGAAAGTAGTGACAGAAACAGGTTTTCTCTGGTTATCACAACACCCCATTTATTTGTCTCAGCAGTGTTTGGCACACCAACAAGACATCTTCCCTTTTGCTGTCGGTTCTGTCTCTCTCTCTCTCTCTCCTTGCAAGGTCTGAAGTGTGTGTGCAGCAGCTGTGGGAGTAGTCAGGCTTCTTCCATAGCTAGGGAAACATGAGGAAAAGCTCTGGTTATCTCGTAGTTGGGCTTGTTTAGTTCTTGGTGGGTTTATGGGCTGGAAATGGAGCATTGCAGGGTGATAGGGATTCCTTTAGGGACTTTGGTGCAATGGACAACAGTGGCACAGCTTAGAATATCCTGAAATAAGGAACTTCATGTGTCTGTGATGCTGTTCCTCTTCATTATTTTCCAGTAATGGCTGGTTAAGTAAAGTAGTTGTGCCTGGGGCAAGTTTTCTTGAAGACAGTGAAATTGAGTGGTTATGGCTTTGTGTGTGGGTTTAAAATGTCAGGACATATCAAGTACTCTGTTTCCCTGCCTGTAAAATCATGCCGTGCTCTGTAGCTCAACAATTAAATGTTTGCCTGCAAGACAGGTAAGAGCCACCAGGTCCAGGAAGGGACAAACAGGCACTGTTCCATTTTTTCTAATAATGATGTCATCCCGACTGCTAAAACCACAGTTCTTATCTTTCAGGTGCCAGGCAGGGAAGGCAGTACACAGTATGGAAGTTTTTGACTCCTCAGTGACTGATGGTTTATTGCAGTTTCTGCTTCAAAGACTCTAATTCACTCCTAACTCAAATGTGAGACACAAAGATAAGTATCTTGACAACTCACACAATTGGTCCTTTGACTGATAGTGTGACTGTCCAGGTGTTGGTAAGGGAGGTGTCTGGGAATCCAGACAAGTTGTTAAAGGAGTCAGTCCTACAGGTGTGTGCCTTTCCTGCTGGAAAGAGCATGTTTTCATAACCAGACAATGTCTGATACAGCTGAGAATAGTAACTCGCAGGCTGAGCTGTGAGGAGAGGCCCAGGGTGTGAGGGGAAGTGATGGCAAGCAGAGACATTGTTTGTGGGATGAATTCTTTTCTGAGCTGTCTTGAAGACGTAGCAGAAGTGTGGAGAAGAGATGAAAGCTGATTTGTGGGGTGGCTTAGTAGCGTTGCTGTGGGGATTTTGGGACCTACTCCTGTTGTGGCAGCCCTGAGAGCTGTTGAGTGTCCCCCCCAATGCTCCCGGCCGATTCTTGCAGCCAGCAGGAAGCTGCTGCTGACTCGCCTGCAGTGCCTGAGAGCAGCAGAACCCCACGCTGGGTTTAGTGCAGGTGACACCTTGCCTGCTTTGCAGCTCTGCTGTTTCCATGTGTAGTTTCCCACCTGGGAAGATGAAATGAGTGCTTGCAGTGTTTGCCCTTTAGATGTCTGCGGCAATGGTTATGGCAGGGAGCACCGAGTGTGGTCTCTGTCCAGCACAGCGATGGCCAGTGCTGCCCCTTTCCCCAGGGTGGCATGGCACCATCAGCAAGGGCTGTGGGAGAAGTGCTATACAGCATACAAGGCTTTTCCCTTGGCTCACCCCTCACTGCACGATGTAGGAGAAGATGCAGGTGTGGAGGAAAGGGAATTGTCTTGCAGTCCTGCCTCTCCCTTTCCTCTGCCCTGCAAAATTGCAGTTCTGTCACCCCTTAAAGCCTGGAGTCAGGGGCTTCTGGTCCTGCCTGCTCTTGCCACCCCTCACTGGTGGGCTGCAGATGGGAACAGTTGCTCTGGTGAGTTCCTTGTGAAATTTAAAGGATGATAATTTGGGGATGAGAGGGAGAAACAGAAGATGGGACACCAGACCTGAATGACCTGTGTTGTTGGAGGGCAGTATGTACTCAGGGTGTACTCAGCCCCATCTAAAGAGTCGTGATTGCCTTGGGGGAAGCCTTGGAGACTTGATTTGTGGGAAGCATCCATAGGATTCACTTGTGAAAGCTGGCATGTGTGTGGGTAGGAGGTCTGTCCTTCTGTGCTGACAAGTGGCTGGTGGATGTGCTTCTCTGACTGTAATTATATTTAATTCATATATGCCTCTCCAGTGTCCTCCATCCCAATACAGTGTTGAATTGGAATGAACATCCCTACACTGGCTCTGTAGAACTGATTTAAGAGTCCTAAACTTGTGTTTAAAGTACCCACTTCATTTTTTTTCTAAGTAAGAGATGAAGAACTGGTCAAAAAAAACTGGTTGTAATCTTATCTGTTGAATCTATTCAAGGCATCTAGTGGTTTCTCAGAGGCAGCTGTTAACACATAAAGCTCATTTGTCTAATGAGTGAATTGAAAATGTGAAAATGAATAATGTATTAAAATTAATTGGTATTTCAATTAAATTTTGTAAAAATTCATTTCCAGGCTTTCAGCAGCCCTAAAGCAGCCTTAGCAAATGATCTAGTTTTATTCTGACTGTGAATGCAGATGGTGTTTGTAGCCTTTATCCATCTTTTCTCATTCTTCAACTAAAGATTCCTTTTACCCAGTATAAGAAAATCTTTTTCTACCTACCAGAAATGATCTTAGGCTGAATCTAAAGCTACCAGGGTTCCAAAGTCTTAATGATTAAAATCTTCAGGTGGCATGAGCGTGATTGCATTTGACTGTTTTGGGGTTTGCTCTTTAGAGATTCATGGTTTTGGGGTTTTTTTGAGATTCCATGAAGGAATTTGACTTCTCAGGAGGAACTTCATGACTATCCAAGCCCTTTGCATTGATTCAAAGTAATTATGTAAAACTTGAGGTTTGTGGAATTACTAGTTAACTGAAATAAAAAATAATTGCCTCTGGATTGCAGTAGTAGGAAGCCATTTTGTGGTGTGGGAGAAATCCTTTTCCCTCCTCTCTGGCCACCCAAGCAGAACTTTGTTAGCTGAGGGCAGGAACCCTTCAGGGGCTTTGACTGCCTGGGTGGTCAGTCTTTGATTTAGGAAATTCAGTTCATGAAATTACCATGTTCAAGCTTCCTTGTCGCAATTTTTTTGCCATATAAGTACTTTGGAGTGTGGTTGGAATTTTTCATTGTTCTTTTTTTGTTTTACCTCTGCTCACATGCAGGAGAGTACAAACCCATCGTAGTTGCAAACTGGAGTTGGCTTTTTCTCAATGTCCCTATTTCTGTGGACTTTGCCCAGAGCTGAGGTGATCTCTGAGGGGAGGGAAGAACCGCACACATTGTAGGTCTCTTCTCCCTGCACTGAGGTCTTGTCAAGGTGTTCTACCTGTGCAGGGCAACCAGCACGCAGGGAGGACTTTTCTGCTGTAACCAGCATGTGAGCGTCTGCCTCTTTCTGAAAATCATAAGTGCTTTCAAAACACAGTATTTGGCTCTGTAGAGGCAGACAGGCACCTTTCCTGCACGCTTCCAGGAACTGGTGTGTGGAACATGCCCAGGCTTGATTTCCTCTTGTAGCTTCTAATCAGTAAAGTAAGCTGGTGTGGATGGTGCAGAGCCTTGTGCCAAGCTGCTGTTCCCTGCCTTTCTGTGCCTGGCTTTGTGGGTGTGCCCAGAATAAACCTGGGTTGCTTTGTTTGACTTGCATTTTCTGCTTTGGGAATGGAGCAGTGTGCTGCTTTTCTTTCCCAGACTGGAGTGGTCTGTGCCTCTTTTTCTAAAGCAGGGAGTGGGAAAAGACAATAAATAGTGTCTCTTTTTGGTGGCCTCTTACCATGAGTGTTCAAAGTGAACCAAATGAGTTTCCTGCCAGTATGAAATAGCGTGACAAAAAATATAGGGGATCTGGGGTTAAAACCACATTCTGAGCTTGCCTTGGAAAGATGTGTCAGGTGGCAAACCCCCCAAGGAAGTGTCTTGACTTCAATTTCTACTCCATCCTCTTGCTGTAAGAAAAGATTACATTGGTCCCTCTATAGGGTGATATTTTATTTAGTCTATTTATCACCATCTGTCAATGCTCAGCTCTCCCTCCAGCAATTTACAGGAATTCTCAACAATGAGAAAAAGTAGGTCATGCCAGCACCATTGGGCTGGGTTTGGGGGGAAGAGCTTTTGCTGCAGGGCTTTGGTGACTGAAGAATCTCATTGGTGCTAGTCAGTCTGGCCACTTGTGTGCAGCTGGCAGCTGGAGTGGCTTGTGTTGCATCACTTCTGCCAGAAGCCTGGGAGAAATCTGCCCCTCTGCGATGGAGCGTGGTGTGAACAGGGGGTGGTGCAGCTTCTTGCACCTTGAAAGACGGGCGGGTCTGTTCAGTTTGTACTTGTGTTATAAGGTCAGCTGGCTGCTCCCAGCCCAAATTAGCCAGCATGGGTTTGTCTGACCAGCTGTGGAGTCCTGCTGTGGTGCCACACAAAGCTTTTGGCACAGGCTAGGGCTGGGTGGGGATGGCAGCACTGATAGAGCCCAAGAAGATTGCTGTGATGAATGGGGTTTTCCAAGCAAATGGGATGCGGGCAGAGGAGGCTTGGTACTACTTCAGGCTTCCTGTGGTCTAAGCCGTGATGCCTCAGGAAGTAGTGTTTAACTCCACAGGAGTTAATAGCGGAGGATACCCACTGTTTGCCAGTTTTAACATGAACACCTTGGATTTGGTCTGAAATACTTTGAATTGAAAATAAATGTTATCTGTAAAACCAGAATATGTGCAAGCTGAGGCTTTACCTAACCTACAGAAATATTGCTGGTGAGGACAACTCCCGAGGAGTTTGCACAAAGCCAAAGTCCTGCCACAGACTTAGTGCTAAATCGCCACTTTCCTCTTCATCCCAGGGTTCTGTTTCAAGTTCTCTAACCTGAATTAACACCTGTCTCTCCTCCAGCAAAGTCAAGCCCAGGAGAAGGGTCACTTCTGACCTGTTTCAGAACCCTGTCAGATCCCAGAGAAGAGGACAGAGGGGACTGCACTCTCCCCAGCCAGCACTCTTTAGGGTAGAGGTGAGTAGCAGGAATGGGGATTTCAGTGGAACAGAGGGAAATACAAAGCAGCAAAGGCTTAAGCCTGTGTTTTAGCCCTTAGTCTGACATAACAACTCTTTAAAAAGAAGAGCTTATGGTTAAGAGAGTGCCTGTGGGCTGCTGTGTGTTTTAAATGTATTTGAGATTGTGTTTTGCCCTTGGACTTTTAAGAGCCTTTAAAAAGCTGGGAAATTCATGGTCTCTTGAAATATTACTGTGGTTTGCTTCAGAGTTCGAATTAATTTCTGCTTTCACTTCCTGCGTCTTCTCCACCAGCGCACTTAATTATTTAAAACACAATGATGAGGGGTTGTTACTGTGAAAGGGGATCATTCATCACTTGCCTAGGTTAGCAGACCAGCTGTCTGGGCTCCTTAGTGCTTTCCCCCTATTTTTGGCATTTGGTGGGAAGTACTGAAAGGAGCCTGAGTATCCACATGTATGTCTGGCACGGGGGCGCAGGGGGAGGCACACTTGAGGTCCTGCAGGTGTGTACTGGTGTCAGCTGGGTGTTTCACTTCAGGCTGTGCTGCTGTGCACGCAGAGCCAAGCTGCTCGCCTGCTCTCAGTGGGTGCTCAAATGCCTCTCTGATAACACTGCTCTCCATTCCAGCCTCTGGCACTGTGGAGAGTTGTCCCTCTCCTCCCCAACACCACCTTGGCTTTAAAGCCCCACTCGTAGGTTGTGTCACTCCAGTGTCTCGCACGTGTCTGCGGCAGGAAGGAGTTTCATGCCCTTTGTTCACATTCACGTGCCCTTCTCACTGAGGCAGTTGAGGATTTCTCAGCCCTTTTTCATGACTGCCAGCTCTCCAGAAATATGGATATGCATCACTAAAAAGGTCACTTCCTATGAGACATGCCAGATACATGAGCACTGCTCATGTGGATTTATGGAATTATCTTTTTTTTCACACTCTTCTTACTCTTTTGTAGGACAAGGAGTTCCGGTCCGAAGCAGAGGGTGACAAGAGCTGCTCTGTCTTTGAATCCATCATGGAACAGGTTAGAGTCAAACAGCTGTTCACAGTGACCAGTGGTTCTCTTGTGCACTAGTGCTGGCTCATGTCCTTCTCATGTTTCCCGGAGTTCCTGCAGGGGCCGTGACACTGCTCTGAACACAGAGGAGTGGATGGAACCCTGTAGTTTGCAAGCTTCTTCCTTGTTATCTCTCTGTGGCACTCCTCCTTGAAACTGCAGGTTGGAGATGTAGCTATTTAAGAGACTACAGTGTTTATTGATAAAGCTACAAACTGCTGAAACTAATAAATCAAATTAATAGGCACAGTACTGTGATCAGTTTATTGCATTGTTTTGTGCAACGTTAAACACAAGTATGAAGGTGCTATTTTTCACACTTAAATCCGATTAACTACACTGAACTGTTACTGAAATGTCTGTCATCCTCCCCCACCCCAGCTTGTATTGGGATACAATTCTAACCCTCTGCTCTGTCCTCCCACAAGCCTTTTAAACATAATGTGATAGGAAGTTTATCTGAGATAAATCCGATGATTAGTCCAGTGGGTTGTTGAAGGGGACTGCTCTCTCTCCCAGAGAGCTTCTGTTGCCAGGTGAATTTCACTACTGCCTGTAAACATCATGCTCAGATCATGGAAGGTGTGCCTTCTGTTCATCTTTGACTGATCGTATACCTTAATTTCCATTTGTTTCCATTTCTGAACTCTGCTTTTTTGTTGATTCTGTTCCTCCTTTTCTCTTCCCAGTCTCCTTCCAAGTAAAGAACCTTAATTACTCTATGCGTCTTTCCCGGTTTTGCTACTGTTGCCGAGGCACTGTGGGTCCTGTATGGCGTTCCTGATACGGTTATGTAGGTGGCCTTGCAAGGTCCCACTCCCCAAAACTCCCTTTCAATTATCAAGTTCATCCTGGTTGCATGCTGATCACCTTGTGCAGCTGGCATAGCAAGCCATCCTTCTTTAACCATTTTTCTTCTCCCTAGATTTAATTAGGCCCAAGTATTGTCTCACAGGCAGACTCTCTACTTGTGAGCAGCTGCTTGGCTCTGCACGAGGAGCTGAACAGGTTTATTATGGAGCTAGTTGAGGTTCCTTTGAAGGGGGAGAAGAAATGTGAACCTTGGGTTTTTTTGCAGGCTTATTCTATCTGCTATCTCTGTTTCCCACCTTGTTACTGCTCTGCTCTGATTACATTGAAGTGGGGAGCTGCTGGCTTCTTTATGCACAGGAAGTAGAATGCCCAGTTCCCAAATACAGGGGTAAAATCCTTCCAAACAGAGATGTCTGAGTGGGGAAGTGGATGGTTTTTGCTGAATACCTGTGTTTCAAAGGAGGAGCTCTGGTCAGGGTTGCTGTCACTGCCACAGCTGGAAGTGTGAGGAGAAGGTGAGCTGACTCTTCCATCACCAGTTTGTAAGAGCAGAGCCATCTGTCACTCGCCATGGGACTGTTCAGTGTGGGTACATATCCAGGAGTTAGCATGCATTTGCTGAAGTCTTGTGGACCCCCTGGCTAGTGCTACTCAGGATGCCCAAAGGAGGCCACAGAGACACGTGTTCAGGGTTGGAAAACAGCGTATGTGTAGAGCTTTTGAGTGGGACATGGGCTTGACAGTGATTTCCTTACATTTACGATCAATGGTCTCTCCAGATGGAGCATGCACTGCTGTACACCTTCCTGGAGGCATCCTCTGACTGTAAGTTCAAAGAGCAGCTGTGGTCCCTGAAAAGCCCGGCGCCTTTTTCTTACCGAGGAATCTCCAGCCGGAGGATTGTACGTCTCCAAGGACCAGGCTTTGACGATGAGTCTGAACTCCAGTGTGACGGCAATCGGAGCGGCCACTTGCAGAACGGTGAGCTAGGTGAGCGTGCTTTCCTCCATCCCAAATGTCTGTCTGAACGTGGTGTTTTTCTTTCCCCCTTTCCTGTTTCTGCTGTTGACTGTCTCAGAGGAGCAACGTTCTTCTCCATTGAGAAACTTCATAGTGCGGCTGTTGGTTGGGAGTTTAACACTTGGGATAAGACAGACTTTATCTGTCCGTGGATTTCTAGAGCACCCGTAACCCTGAGGTTTTGTCTGCAGCGCATGGGACAAGGGCACAAAGCTGGTTCTCATGATAGCTGCCCTCAGGGAGCGTGATATTAAAGCAGTTAAGTTGGGCCTCGTGCTGCTCCTCAGGCAGTATCAGTACTTGGCTTAGGATCTTGGAACAAGTCGTGTTCTGGTACTGGGTGAATCCCTTTCTGCTCTACCACTGTGGTAGAAACTGTTCCTCACTCAGAAGGTTTCTGGTCCTGCTCCTGCTTCAGTAGCCATCCGCAGGGTAGCTATTGCCCCTTGCCCAGGGTGTGCCAGCTGGCACATTGACCTCAACCAGGGTGAAGAGGAAGTGCTACAGTAAATAGCCCCCTCCATACAAATCTGCATAGGTATCATGCCAAAAGTGACTGCGGGAAGCTTTGCCTAAAGGAGATCGGACAAGGTGTAATGGTTTTAAACTGAAAAAGGGCAGATTCAGACTAGATGTAAGGAAGATTTTTACAGTGAGGGTGGTGAAACCCTGGCACAGGTTGCCCACTGGCAGTGGTGGATGCCCCATCCCTGGAAACAGTCAAGGCTGGCTGGGGCTCTGAGCAACCCGATCTCGTTGAATATGTCCCTGCTCATTTCAGGGGCTTGGGACTAGATGGCCTTTCAAGGAACCTCCCAACTCAAACTGTTCCGTGAGATACTATATTTTATATGGTGCTTAGGAGACAAGTCGTGACAACAGTCCCTTCAATAAATCCTAGCATCATTTAGGTTGGACAAGACTTTTAAGGTCATGCACCATTTCTCAATTCCCCTCTCTGGGCAGGATGTTGGCTGTAGCTGTCCTGTTCAGATTTTGGCCGGAGATGTTCTAACATCCTGTAGTGATTTTTTTGGGCTGCACTTTACCTAAACAACAGATAAAAGATCTGTTTGCACATTGTCTCTGTTAAGCAACTTGGGTTCACGTAAAGGAGTTGTGTTTAGAGCTGTCATGAATACACTGTGAGAAGGTGGTCGCTAATGGGGCTGAGCAAAATGCTGTGGGTCAGCTTACCTGCACTGAACCTGGTCTGGCTGCAGCCTGTGGACTAAATCCTCCTCCGTGTTGGCAGAGGCTGACGCTCCGGTAAATGAAGATGTTATCCGGATCATTGCTGCTCATCTCGCTGAGATTGGAGACAAGCTTGATAAAGATGTCCATGCAAAAGTAGTAAATGATCTAGTGCAGCACTTTCTGAATGAGAAGCTCTCCAAAGAGGTGAGTGAAAAGCAACCTGGCTAGCAGTTCCCCTTTTGAATGTTGTGCATCCTTCTTGCTGTGACTTTGAAACCAGAAAGCTTGTGACTTCTGTATCTTTGCCATTTTGCTGATTCAGTTCTTGCCATCTTAAAATTCAACCCAAACACTTACCTTTGGAGATTTGTTAGAGCTGATTCTGTAGTCTGTGGCAGGAGTTACTGTGTGAATTTGGTTCCTTGGGCTCGTCTCCTTTCTGCAGATGGTGTAATTACAGCTGTGGGTAGTTGTGGAAAAGGACTGACTTTCAGAGGCATTTTGTCCTTGTTCTGTTGGCCCAATGACTTACCTTTGAAAATTAACTGTCTGGTTAAGGCTTAGTATTTGTCCTTAAGATCTTTGGACTTCGGTGCCAAGTTCTGTGTGTCTGCTGATCGTCATGTGGGTAAAACTGGAGCAGGTTAGTGCCAGAAGCTTGACTTGTGTTTGTTACTGAACACTGAAGAGGCAGCAAGTCATGAGACCCTTTTTTAGTGCCATAACTGTTCATAGGCTCAGTGCTGGGAGTAGCAGTGGGTTTTGGCTTGGATGGGGGACCTGTTGGGGTGGCCTCTTTAGGTGGCCTCTTCCTCTGTGATACAGTTGGCCCAGCCTCTAAAATGCCTTGCTGCTCTTCAAGGGAAGTAGAGTTGGAGGTCTCTTATGTTAAAAAGGAAAAAGAAGGATGCCTAAGGATTAGATCCACATCTGGATCAAGGGCCATAGTTTGCTTCCTGGTAACTGTGGCTTTCTGGCTTGTTTGGCTTTCTCAGTCTGTGATGAAGTTTATTTATGCTCTACAAACTAATGCTTGTAGAATTGAGGGCCCACCTTCTTGCCAAAAAGGCAGGATTTAATTACTTTAACCAATCCTTTTGTTTGGTTGGGGTTTTTTTGTGGTGTGGGGTTTTTCTACTAGGGTTTATCACTACACAGATTCCAGCAGAGTCTGACCATTCCCCACTCCTGCTGCCTTGCTCTCCACCCAGTTAAGTTTCAGATCTTCAAATTTATTGCCTAACCTTTGAGTCTTTGATAAGACCGAGATATAAACCTAATTTCTGACCTTGCTTCTTCACATTAGTAATATAGCTTTGTGTGTGCATATTTTTCTGTCTTGGGAAAACTGATCTTGCACTGACCTTGGGAGCAAGGCTTGGACACCTTCACTAGCTCTTCCTTATGTGAAGGCTTTTCTGTGAAACTTCCTCTGCCTTTTTCCAGTCCCCACCTAAGCTTGTACCCCACATGTATGCTGTGGTCCTTTCCTGGGAGCCCCAGAATTCCTTTACAGTTTCAGGACTTGACAGGCTCAGTGCAGACCCTGGGGAGGAGGGGGCTGTTGCATCCTAAGTGTGTAAGGTGCTGTCTAAATCTTCCAGTGGTCTGTGGTTGTCTCCCTTTCATTTTGTCTTGGGTGAGCAGCTGAGCTCAGAGACAGTGATCCTTACTGCCATTCAGGGTGTGTAGCAGGCAGGCTGCCCTTGCTGGGAGGAAGGGGAGGGACATCCTGTGGATGTTGGAACAAGCACATTAGTTCCCTGGAGTCCTGGCAGGCTGTGCTGACCCCTTTCTCCCCCAGCTGTTGCACTGAGATCCCTCTCCTCCTTCCATACAGGAGATAATGCGGCACATGTCAAGGGTAGTGAGAGAGCTTGCACAAGCCATCCCCTCAGACATGGAACAGGAGAAGTTCATGTTGGTGCTAGCAATGGTCTTGACTAAGAAAATTGTGAATACGGTGCCCTCCCTTCTACACCGTGTCTTCAGCACCTCTGTGAACTTCATCAACCAGCAGTTCCACAACTACGTTGTTGAAATGGTGAGTGCTGTCAAACAGCTCGGTGCAATCACAGCCGGCGTCTCTGCTGCCCTCCTGGCTGGCCTGGGTTATTGCCAGGGGTGGCCCAGCTCTGAACTGCCTGTGGTCTGCTGGATTCCCTGTAGTGCTCTGGAAGCTGGGCCAGGAGGGAATGTCAGTCTCTAAAGATCAGTGTGCTTGAGGGGGTGTCACAGCTTCTGCTTGCCTCCCTCTCACAGCAGCCAGGGAGCAGAGCTGTGACTGCTCCTCTCCTTGCTGCAGTCTCTTCAGGGAGCTGTGCCAGTTAAGACTCATGCCCTCAGGGAAGAAAAGCCTGAGCCCTGATGGCTGTATTTTCTGAATGTCTTGATCCTGAGCTCTCTGCTCTTGACTTCCTTGGCTCCCCAGAGCTTGGCAGAACTAGAAGGGGAAAGGAATTGCCCCTGAGAAACAACCGTAGCAGAGCAACAATTAGAAATGGTCAGATCCATTCTTGTTCACTGGTGGAGCTTCTGCATAGATGGAGATTCTGTGCAGCTGATGGGCAAGGCGGGGTAGAGGCTGGGGCTTCATCTGTCCGGGAAGGGGAGAGGACACACATGTGTGCTGAGACACAGCAGTGGCACAGCTGTGGGGAGCTGCAGGTCTCTGGGACACCCCTGTTCTGCGGCCTTGCCACGGGCAGCACTGGCAGCCAGCTGCAGAGGGGCCGGGCTCACCCTGTGTCCCAGGATTCAGCACCCTGTTCCCTGCCAGGCAGTCACTGTGCAATGTCACTTGGCACTGCCCTTCCCTTCACTCAGTTTGGCTTCAGGGTGCTGAGCTATCCCAGAAACGGGTCCCTCGTGTGGGAGAGGCCCTGCCTGCTGCCCCCGCAGGCTCTGAGCACTGAGCAGCAAGGGCAGTCAGAGGGCTGCTGGTTATCCACCCACCCCAGGGGGTGGCATCAGGAGTGGGCTGGAGCTGGGCGGCAGGGGCTGTGCCACACTGTACCCTGGGGACTCCTCCCTGCCGCTGGCACGGGAAGGGGGGTGATGGCAGCCGCGGAGCACGGCAGGTGGCAGTGTCGGGGCGCGGTTCGCGGCACGGGGGACGCGCAGAGGTCCCCGGGAGCTGTCGGGCTCCTGGGGTGGGTGCGTGGGCTCAGGGCTTGCCGCGGGAGGTGGCTCTGCTGCTGTTAATGCCCGTTCTGTTTCTCTCCCTCCAGCTGGGTGAGTGAGCTCTCCTGCCCTCCACGTGGAGAACGCAGATTCTGGAAGACAACTTTTCTTGGTGTTTGAAAATCACTTTATTTGCTTTTTAACTTCTGAGATACTGTGGAAGTGTCTCGGTATCTCCCATAGCTGTGAAAGGGATGGCAGAGCTCCATAGATAGGCTTTTGTAGACTAGCACAGCAGTAATGGTAGCATGAGCCACCTGCCAGCTCTGCCAGTACCTGGAGGGAGAAGTGCTTGCCTTCTCTCATTTTACAATATTTTTTTCAGTTTTGGTGTTTTTTTTTTTTTTAGCAGTAGCAGAGTTAGTGCAGACCCTGGCTTGTACCTCCAGAGGCCCAGTGGGGACAGGGCCTGCACTGTTTTTTCTTATCAGCTGTAGCATTTTGCTTTAGTTATTTGCTTCCCAGCCCTGCTCTTGGAGCTGAGCCATGCTGAGTGTTGTTCCCAGGAAGGCCTCAGGCTGTGAAATGGGTGGTTGATCAGTACAGATCTCAAGGTGGGTGGGGGGGAATCAGGTCTATCTTGATGGGGAGCTGGCAGCAAGAGAGAAACAGAGCCCTGAAGGATGGAGGGGTGTTTGGCCAGGTAAAGATACTTCAGTATCAATCACCATCCACCTGTGTCAGCTTGAAAAATAAAACTGACGGAGAAACTGTAAAGAAGAAGGCAGGGGTAGGCACAGGGCAAGTTTTTTTGGGAATGCAACCTGATATGCTTGAGAAAAAGTGGTATTTCTAGTAATCACATCTCAGGTTCAACAAACTTGGACTCAGGTTGTTTGACACATAATCACACGAAGTGGCAAATGTGTCACCTGTGATCCAGCTGCCTCACGAGTTTTGAAAGCTTGTAAATATTTTGTGGCCTTTCTTAAATAAAAATGTCACTTCTCGTGGCACTATGGCTTGTAAGAATTTCAATTTTCAACGGGTTTTTTTGGTGTTGTCAATTTTTTGTTCAAGTACTCATGGCATTCCTCTAATTTACCAAGGCTTATGATGCAGCTGGCAGCAGTTAGAGACTCTGGTCCTGTCCTTGTGCCTTGCATAAGCAAATTTTATGTAAGTAAAAGCATCTTTTCTTTTAGTGCCTGCACTGAAACAGGGAGGGGGGGAAGCACAGAAATAGTCTACACGTTGTTCTTGAAAACTGTACCATTTATTAAAGTGCAACCTGGGGGCATGGTCTTACAGCAGTGTCCCAGTAGCAGAGGGAAAAATGTACATACCCCTTCACTTCAACTGACTATAGAACAATGAAGCTGGAAAGAACTTTCTTTTAAAGGTGGAAACACTTTTATTAACCAAATGGCACAAGAAGCTTTAGACAGTTTTCCCCAAGAGGGCTGCACTTGCATATTAGAAGGAACAGTATGACAAGTTCCTGGGATAATGGGTAACTTGAGGACCAGTCAGGGTCTCTTCCCCCAGGCAGGCCTCTTGAGAACAGAATCTGAAATCCCTGCAAGTCTGTCACTATTTGCTTACAACCAGCAGAAGCCTAGTAGAAGATATCCCCTAACATGCAGCTTTAGTCAGTCCCATTAGTCTTTGCTACTTAACAAATCAAGTCCCATTAGTCTTTGCTACTTAACAAATCAAGTGGCATTCTTTTGGTCTGAGTTTGAATAAAAGCTTATACTGCAAGTATAAGCTGCTTATACTGCTTATACTGCAAGTTAAAAATGGGGACAGACCCCCTAAAGGTATAGCAGTAAGATGCATCCTCTGCAGCTTGTTCTGTCCACATCGATAATGTTCCTTCCCTCCCCTGCAGATACTGCAGGGACATCAAAGGCAGCTTCCACTGGAAGCCAACAGGAGCTCCCCCACTTCTCCAGCATGACCATAGACCTCTGGCTCGGAGGAAGCAAGTCACCTACCCAAGAGACCAAGAGAGGGTCAGCTCTAAGTAGGAAAAAAAAGTGACAAAAGTTATTTAACTTAAGGAGGTGGATCTGAGTGATGTTGTGTTGTGGTTCCCCTGGACTTCACACTGCAGCTGACCCCTCTGAGCTGGTGCCATTCCCCAGCCAAGGACTGGGCAGGAGAGTTCACTCTGTCGGACACAAACTGAGTTCCCTGCTGCTCTGGGCCTGAGAGCTCACTCTGCTGGAGTCAAGTAGTGGTGGCTTACATTTTATAAACACTCCCTCACCCCCCTTTTTTGTTAGGGCAAGATAGAGCTTGCACTTTGAACCACAGGGACATACCTGGAGTCAAAGCAATACTGTTCTTGTAGGTTCAACCTCCCTAGGGCTGAAATTAAGCTGACCAAGCCAAATTAAAGTCATGAACAGCTTCTGCCTTCACGAGGTACAGGGGATATTGTGCCTCTCCATGTTTCACTGGGAAACAATTTCTCCTGTTGTGCTCCAACCAGAGCAGACACAGAGCCTGGGATGAAACACTCTCCTGAAGCCCTGGGCATTCTGAAGCCCCTCAGGCATTGCAGCTGGGCTGTATTCACCTTTCCACCCAACACCCCTGCTATTTCACAGCAAAGGAACCTCATAATTACACTCTCAATTCTGTAACAGGAGCTTACTCTGGCTTAGGGAGTGAGGCATGATGCTGCCAGAAGCACTTCTAGGTTTTTTTGCCAAAATGGCAAGATCTACCTTCCTTGGGCCTTCCTAGTACTGCCATACCACTGTAGCTGAAATTAAATGCTGGGAAGGTTTATAAACTCAGATTATTTTATCTTCTACAGTCGTTAAAATAAAAAAAGACCAAACTTTAGAACCTTGCTTGTTTAGCACTAATTAAATTTTTCATTTGTGACCCTTAGAAAGCATTGATTAGTTCAAAAATCCAGTCCAGTGTGTTAGGCTGGCTGTGATCAGCACTGTGTGAAAAGGAAGGAAGCGGGATTCTGGCAGCAGAACTTGTCCTGTGTAAGAGCACTCAGCACTGCAGCTTTCACCTGGCCCTTGAGCTGCAGATGCCTGAAGCACAGCTTCCAGCCAGGATGAAAAAACAAGCCCTCACAAACAGCAAGGATGGATTCCTTAGTACTAACTTGCTCTCCAGAAGGCATGTCAGGAACAAAACAACCAACTGCAAACACCACCACAACAGGCACTTCACCTCCAGCCAGAATCTAAACTGTCCAAAAGCAGGTGCAATACTGAACAGAAACCACACTCCTGCTGCATCATCCAGCTCTGTGCCAGGAAAGCTCCTGAACTGGTGAGTACCTGGAGCAGCAGCTGCTCAAAGCTTCACATCTTAATGGGCAGAAGGCTGCAGAAGTGCTGCTTTCTGGGCTCCAGATTGTTTGGTTGGGCCAGTCCTAGCATCTTAGATTATTTTCTGTCGTTTTCAGCAGCCGAATTACTACCCCGAGAACCCCTTCTCAGCACCTGCCCAGCCCAGTGGAAACCAAAACCTTAAGTATTCAAGCTGCCTTTCTGTCTGTGCCCAGTAATATTCCTGTTTTGGCCAGCTGAGCAGCTCAGTACTGTCATGCTGCCCCACCTCCAGCCCCACAGCTGGATTTTGTGAAGGGAGCTGGGAGGCAGGAATCCACCAGGCTCCATCCCATACATGGCAGCTACAACAAGCAGGGATGTGGCTCTGTGTCTGCACTTTGGGCTTTTGGGTAACAGTGGGATTCTGGGGTTTGGTCTTTGTTCCCAGCCTCTTGTTCCTGCAGTGCCAGCTGAAGAAAAGCCCTTGCTCATCTCCCAGCCACACTGCCCAACTGAGCATAGCTTAGAATTAAGTACAGCTGAAATTTAAGTTGCACCTTATCTTGAAAGCCTTTTCCTTGACAGCTCCTTACTGAGCGTGCTGCCCACTGCAGTTCATTAACTATTTACCACTTCTTTGTAGATCTCATCTCCTTCTGTTTTAGCATCTCAGCTTTAGGGTGTGCTAAGGATAAAGTGAAGACAGAATGGGTCTAAGGTAGATATTTTGTTAAGGTACAGGCCACTCGAGGACAGATATTGAGGCACTTTTGGGAAGGGGATACGCAACGCAAGTTACCCTTTTGTAAGTATAGAGCTACTGCCTTTCCCTCTGCTAGCTACAAGAGATCCACTAAAGAGAGGTTGCATCCCACCTTTAGGGGTGGTTAGACCCTGCAGCATAGGATTACTGTAATACACTTGAAGATGGGGGGGAAAAAACCCTTCTGTTTTCTAATTCACACTCTGGCAGAGCAGCCTGTTGCTCAGGTCTGGAGGAACGCTGCCATCTGACCTTACCTGCCCTTTGGTGACTTCTACGGGGCCTGTCCCAGCTCTGACCACAGGACTCCATCAGAATTCAAGCCCACAACTGACCTTTTTAACTAATGGAGTGTTCCCACAGGAAAGAGACTCACAATAAATGTTCTGAACATGTGGTCAGTGGGGTAGAGGAGAAGAGGGTACAAAATCTTGCTGACTTGTCAAATCTACAAGACCCTTAGAGTAAAAGAATATTCTAGGGGAAGGACCAGGCAAAAACATGCAGTGCAGCTGATGCTCCATTAAATGTAGCAATACACCAGATACTCAAGCCTTTTGCCTGACCGTGAAAATGCTTAAAACGCAGTCACTTATTTTCCTCACTCCTGCTACCACCTTCTCACTGTTGTGTGGAAGAAGACACTTTCTTATTTAATGCCCTGTTGAGCTCATTGTGCCAACAAGTTAGGGACTTCTTCCCTAGCCAGCCTGGATTTATTCTTGTCTGTCCTCTACTGATCTCCCACACAAACACTGGAACAACCACATCCAGAGAAGAGTTAAAGTAAAACCAGCCCTGCCTGCACCTCCCCTTGATACACAAATTATCCAGAGTCCACAGAATCCATCTCTGCTTTACAGTAACGTGCTGTGTGGCAACAGCTGGGGATGTACAAGATGTAGGCTCAGCGTCTTCAGTAAGGAGAGCATGTAGGTCAGGTTCAGAACAGCCCTTTTCCCACAGAGAACGTTCCCAGAGAAGAACCCAAAGCCATCAGCAAAGCAGCAGGAGAGGGGCAGCCCTATCCTGACTGATCGGGCAGGAAAGCACAGCAATGAGACTACCAGGAAATGGCAGAAAAAGTCAATTCCACTTTGCAATATGATAAAGGGTTTTGTTTTTCTTTGTTAAGGCCAAACTACTAAGTTTTGTACATGGAAAAAGAGCCATCAGTGATCAACAATAAAGTCCGGAACTCCACAGCTCCCAAGTTCAGTCCACAGTGGCAGCACATGTGTGATAACCCTTCACACACAACTTCACACACACAGAGTTCAAAATCCAGTAAGTTTTCTAGAAAATCCATTCTCACAAAAGCTTAAACAAAAGTAATTCCTTAGAATCTGACATGCTCTGATTAACTTTCCGGCATCCTGGGACAGGAAAATGCAGCAAGAATATCCTAAAATAGAGAATATGCTAAAATCTCTTCATTCTGAGATCTCTTAAGAAACAGGCTCATCAGGAGATGTACCCTTGGTAAGGTTATTTAGAAATAAAAGTACCTTGTCTTTGTGCTTTGTGAAGAGCAAGATTCCCATAAGCTCATGTTTCGGTTTCTACATGATCGCGAGTTCCCTTTCACCTCCCTCCAGCTGGTCTAAGCCACAGTGCCAGCACCAACCCTCGGAGATGCATCCATAGTTCTGCCTGGAAAGCCCAAGGTCTTGCCCACAGAGCAGCAGTGGACATGGACAGACACACAAACGTGCTGAAAGAGGAACGCTTGTAGCTGGATCTGAGTAACGAGCATGGCAATACTTAAAACATTTCTCTCCACACACACCTGAAGTGTTGTGACTGCAGGAAGAGGGGTTTCCTTTTTGCCAAATTAACTTTTCTCAGCATTTGTGAACCTGTAAGTTTAGCTGATTACAGATTCACCGCTGCAAAAGAAATCACACTGACCAGCGCTCCGGGTCAGGCCAGGAACAAGCAGATAGAGGAGATGTTTAATGCTCTTTTGCTCACTGGAATCCATTGCTTTATATATCTGGGATTCTGTCACAGGCAAGACCAAGTTAGGACTAAATACACTCTGTGCTTAACTTGGGAAAGACAATGCAGACTGCAGCGTGACACAGGACAGCAGAGCGTTTACCGCTGAACGTACCCCGGAGATCAAAGCACTGATCCAAGCGGCACCGTGTCCAGCATGAATTTTGCACCTCTGGTAACTGAGGGGTCGTAGTAAGTGGGCTGGGCAGGAGGAAAGCAAATGGGATCTCAAACCAGCAGTGTCCCTCCCACCCTCCCGGGCAACACCTCTACCCCAGGAACACCAGGATGCTCAGAGATAATACAGCAATAGAGAGGCAGCATCTTCACAGGATGGGGCTCCAGTAAACGTTAGGGGCCAAAACCAGTGTGAGCCAAGAGGTAAAAAAAAGCACTGTCCCATCGGGGCTTAGGAGGAACCTGGAAGGTTATATGAGGAGCAGTGCTGTACCTGAGAGGAAGCCGAGACAAAAGGGAGACCAGCCTCTCGCTACAGGACTCAGGTTGGCTAATGTTTGTTAGGAAGGGCTCTGGGGTGCGACGGGAAGTGACAAGACAGCACAGCTGCAATAGCGGTCAGTCTGAGAAGCCAAAAACTCCAGGGGTTGGCAGCGGCTGGCTCTCCCCTTCCCCTGGGGATTCTCTGTTCCAGTTCCTAGAGTATGAGCACCCCTTTCTTCAGCACCTGCACTTAAGTTCTTAAATTTGCAGAATTTTTTTTTTTGTTTTTTTTTTTAAAAATACCCCAGTACTTTAATCAGGAAAAACCAGTCCCCGCCCCAATTCTACTAAAAACATGATTGTCCGTAGCTGGAGGCTTATTGAACAACCTCACCCCATCACCATTAAGTTACTCAAATGTCCAATTAAACAGCAGGCAGCTCAACCTTTAGGTAACACAACTACAAAAAACTGGATGGTGCTCTCTTGTCTCTCCCCCTTCCTCCTCCTCAAGAGAGCTCCGTTACTTTTTCCTAAGCGCCAGCGCTACTCCGACCGCGACAGCCAATATAGCCACAGCGGCAGCCCCGCCGTACAGCAGTATCGATTTCCCTTCTGGCAAGAGGATAGGCTTCTCCTCGGCAGCAGAGGATTTCTCTTCCGCTTCTTCCAAATGGCCCTCTTTCCCCACTTTTTTTTCCCCTGGAAGCAGTATTTTCTCAGGTTCTGGTGCAGCCTTTTCTTCTGACGGGGCTAACTTTGGGACAGGTTTACTTAGTACGGGGATTTCAGGTTCAACAAGCTCTTCGGCCGCTTTTCCCTTTTCCTCCTGTTTCGCACGCAGAAGTGCAGAGGGATGTGCTTTTTCAACAGCAGCAACTTCAGCTGGAGGTTTGGCTTCCTGTAGAGAAGCAGAGGTTTCTGGAAACGCTGCCTGCGTGGTCTCTGCAGCGCCAGCTGCCACTGCTTCCTCAATCCCCTCCGGTATCTCTTCCTTCTCCACATGAACAATGTCGGAGTTGGAAGAGTTGTTCTCACTCCTCTCTTCACCCCCTCCGTTGCTGTCCAGGCTTTTGACTTCTTCAGGATCCATAGCCACTTGCTGCCAGGACTCGGGTCCCAGGGAGACTGGCAGGCTCTCCGTGTGCCAGCTCTGGCTCGCCGACAGGGAGACGGGCAGGCTCTCCGACTGCCACGACGTGGTCACCGTGGGGGACTCCGGGGGGCTCACCTGGCCTGAGTTGTCACTGGTCAGGATGTAGATGTCATTACTGTCCTCCGCGATGAGCCCGGGGTACTCTTCCTCTTCGGATTCCAAAGTAAAGACTGTCCCCTACAAACAAAAAGGAGGACACAACACATGAGCCACGGCTGCAGCATTACCTCCCCTATACAGGAAGGAACAGGACACCTGGAAATTCGAGCTGGAAGAAAGATGAGAGGGCTCTGCAGCTGCCTGACCTACATTTCAGTAGCTTACAGGACCCAGCTGGCATTTCCAGAGAATGGAACCTCTCAGATGAGCTTTGCTGGGAGCTGCTTCTTTTCCTGATGTTACTGCATTGCCAAGAACATCACCACAACACACCACATGGGCATTATTAACCACACAAATACGAAAATCTGAAACCAAACTGCAACAAAACAAAGCAAGCAAACACAAGGACATGTGCCCAGCTGAATACAGCTGCCTTCTCCCTTCTGTGCCCTCTATTGCTTCTCTGTTTTCATCTAACATTGTTCCTCTTATGTTAATTTTATCCCATTTCCAGTGCTATGTGAAGCCTGCATTTCTACTTTGTACCAACAAGCTGGAATATACAGTAATTCTAATATTTTACTGCAAACAATTTCAGCTGTTCTTAAAATTAACTTTTCAAGACTTTGGCTACACAACTGAAGTTGAAACAAACAACCAAGCACAAACATCCAGAGATGCTGACAGAGTTTGCTTGCTTGTATGTAGCTCATTCCCCAGCAGTGATCAGAGGCTCCAAGCAAACTCCCCCCAGTTCACATATGGAGCATGACGTTCTATGGTATGGAATATCCCTTTGATATTACCAGTTCGGGTCAGTTGTCCTGGCCATGCTCCCTCCCAGCCTCTTGTGCCTCCTCCTTGCTAACAGAGCATGAGAAGCTGAAAAGGGCTCGGTTTAGGGTAAGCACTACATAGCCAAAACATCAGCATGTTATCAACATTACTCTCATAAGAAATCCAAAACCCAACTCTGTAGTAGCTACCAAGAAGAAAATTAACTATTCCAGCTGAAACCAGGACAAAGAGGTGGTGCAGAGAGGAACCCCAAAGTTTGCTATGCCGTATAATAGAAGTCTGTGAAACCAGTAACATCGGTTCCTTAACTTTCTTGCTGGTAACAAAAATACTTGAACATTCTATAAAGTACTACAGTGCTGGGAGCCCCTTCTGTGCAAATTCCTTGTTCAATTATCAAGCTTTCCTGAACAGTCCATCATAGCATGAAGAAAAAAATTCCATTCATTCTCTTTCTTTCTGCTCCCTTCCACACGCAATAGTTCTGAAGCGATCCAAGCAGCTGTCCCTCTTTTTTAAACCTTTCCCAACACCAGTGCGTTTGGGACTTTTTGAAAAGGAATTTTTCTTCATAAATGCCTTTAAATTGGTTGGATGTGGGAAACATCATCCAGCGCGGTAACATGTTCAGAAACTAAAGAGAAATGAAGCACAGAGTTCCTCAGGGAAAGGGTTAAAAGTGATTAAGCTGTTCACTAACTGCTTAAGGATCTCCACAGAGTCTTAATTCAGAATGAAATAAAAACTAATAAAGCATTACCTTTGTGAAAATGTTCAGACACCACCCGCACGCCAACGAACCCAAAGCAAGTTCTGCTCTGTGAGCAGTGACTGACAATTCAGGACTCCGGTAACCTCTTGAAAGTCACGTTTCACTGGAACAACTGATTTTTTTAAAATGCAGCTCAGGCCATTAAAACAAAATGGAGCTCTACACCCAGGGGGAAGCAACCAGCATTGCAAAGTAAGGGCAGTGGAAAAGAAGAGCCAAGAAACTGAAGTAAAGGCAGAAGTTACTGGATCCAAAGAGCCCTGAGCCGTGTGGGCCAGAGCTGCTGTGCAGCGTGGGAGGACAGGACTCCACAGCAGCACTGAGCTGTCCTGCTCCAGCACACACTGGAGAGCAGCACAGCAGGGAGTCAGTCACTGTGGTCAGCTCCCACCACCCCGTGCTGAGGATGGAGAGGCAGCCTGCGGCCCACTCTGAGATTGTACACTCACTCCTCTGACCATCAGGATTTGCTCTGGATGTTAAGTAGGAAATACTCTCACTGGAATATAAGCCACTACCAGACACCTCTGATTATAACAGATTTTTTATTTCCCCAAGCGACACAGACTCTTAAGAGTGTCAATTAAACAAAGCCTGCAATCTCACAAACCTCTGTACTATCCTCCTCCCTGCTCAGCTCTACCCTTCCACAAAGCAGAATGATTTCACCCCCACAGCACATCACAACACACCAGGCCACAGCTGTGATCTGACATTAGCAAAAAGAACAGGGACACACAGCCCTGATAACAGCTCTGCTCTTGGCACTGCTCTGGGAGCGTGCCCATGCTGCTGTGACCTGCTCAACATGAGGGATATACAAAACTATTCCAAAACCACACTGTGCTGCTGTGGCTTTGTGAGCCCTGGCGACTGCAGCAAACTTCCATAATAAACTAAATAAAGCACCACCCAGGGCCATATTCAGACAGCCTGAATTCCCCTGCAGTTGCACCCTGTACACCGGAGAAAGCCCAGTGGCTTTGAGCCATGACTCAGCAGCCCACGGAGGGCAGGATGGAGCCACCTGTAGCCAACGGGGACAGTCGGGTACAGAGACTGCTGTGAAATTTAAGCCATCCTGATGCTTCTTAATACGTACTTATTCCTTTAGCCTCTGCTTCTGCTCTCTTCCTGATCCACCACTCTTCACTATTCCCTTCCCTCTCGTAAGGAAAATCAGAGGGAACCCACAGACAATTTGCCCATGATAAAAAAGAACACGTAGAATAAAGTACCACCAGCAGCTGCCCAGGCCCAGAAAATATCTTTGCTCACTATGACACAATGCCAGATTCTCACCAAGCTGACAAACGGATGGGAAGGCAACACTGATGTACAAGGATTGGGCATTAGTTATTCTGGTTATTCCCACGTATCAGGGCATTTTTAAAATGTGCTTTGCCGGAGCACTTTCACTGGAGACACGCTTCTCACAAAATACAAGTAAGATCTGGGCATATCCTGAGGGTAACACGCAGGATAAACTGCTTTGGAGAGCCTAAGGAAATGAAGGGAGGGTACTACAAGAACCATGGGCAATCCTCAACATTTCAAATACTTCATTAGCACATGTACCAACACTACACACACATCCTGCCTTCAGCAGAAGGGAGGAGGGCCAAAGGGGCTCAAGAGTGTTATTGTTCCTCTTCTCAGGCAGGCTGCACTGACCTCAAAAGAGTTATCAGTCGCTGGCTCCCTATAAATCAGAGCCTTATGCAGCCTGGCTGATTCCTTTCTGTCTTTACAGACAATTTAACTTCCGTGTCAGTGCCTTGGGGACACAACTCTCTGAGCCTGAAGCCACGTTTGGCAAACCCGGGGGAGAGTTGAACACCCCGAGTGGCAGTGGGTAATTCCACCACTTTTTCGTTAAAAGCTCGCGAAGCTTTAATTGAAAAGCCAGACAGTAACAGGCATTATTTAGGGTATGAGATTAATATTTCTTGAGCTGAATTAAGATTTAATACATAAAGTCAAGCGGATAAAGCCAGGATTTTGTGCCAGTTCAGTTGAGGTTTGCACTTCCTGGTGTTTTGGTTTGGTTTTTTTTTTTTTTCCTTTTAAAGCAGCTGCAATAAAAACTGAATGACATTCAGGACAATTCTCTTGATTCATCTACAGATGTGACCCAGAAGCAAAGCCCCAACAGGCAGATTATTTCAGGACAGGATGTAACATGTGGAAAGATTTTTAATAACCCGAGGCCTTATATAAGCCCTACACTTTAGATTTAATGGTAAGTAAGAATGTATGTAAGCATTTCTTTATCTGCTTTGTTTATTGTAAATAGACAGTCTACTGCTTCAAACCAGAAAGATCACAGTTGCTCTTTTCCAAATTTGCCACGGGAGACTTGCAAACTCATCCAGCGCACTTAGAGAACCACGTCAGGTATGGTAGAGAAGCGTGGCTAAGCCCCTCTCCACAGCATCCTGCCACTCCTGATCCCAGCCACTGCCACTTGAGGGAAGAGTGGGCACAAGTTATGAGGAGGGGAAGGAGAACTGCATATTTCCCCTCTTGGCTAGAACATAACCAGAATGGTTCACAGCCCATGAGGCAGCCCTAAGGAAAAGATCAACAATTCTGCTGAGGTGGCATCTGCAGACCTAAAGAGCAGAGCTACTGCAATCACTGTCCTCAGCCTGTGGGGTCTGACTTGCAGAAAGTGCTTGGACAAGTGACAGAAAGCACTTTAATAAATGTGGCAGACTCGCCCTCGACACAGGCTGTAGCCACTATGCTACAGGGTGAGCTACACTGGACAACTCTAAACTGGTAACAAGATAACAAAAAAACATTTGAAAGCTCCCCCAACAAGAAGAATCCATCAATCTGGGTTTAGCTGTACTCCTGCCAGTGCCAAGAACCTGAACTTCGCTGAAAATCACTCTCAGCTGTAGATTCAGAACACTACCAGTCACAGAATCACAGAATCGACCAGGTTGGAAAAGACCTCCGAGATCCAGCAGTACGTGCCACATCCAGTCTCATCTTAAAAACTTCCAGGGATGGTGAATCCACCACCTCCCTGGGGCAGCCGATTCCAATGTCTGTGACATACAGTAAAGAATTGCTACTTAAAAACACCTGTCAAGCTTTAATTATGACTTAAAGAGAGCAAACATAACAAAAAAACCCCCAAACCACGACTTGGAAATTGACTCTTACGATGACTAATATTATTTCTCATAGTATTCTAATAGGTTGTTAAGGGTATACAAACAAATGGACTTATTAACTATAATAGTTATATTTGCTAAAAAGCAAAAACTTTAACTACACACAAGAAAAAAAATCCTTATTCAGCAAAATAATAATTTCAGCCTGATTTATGTAAAGCTGCTTCTGGTGCAAAGGAATATTCAAATCCAAATTCTGAATGTCTCAAAGACAAAAGCAACTTTTTTTCTCTATGAAAATAGTAAGAGTAGTAGCACACACTGCATCTATAATGGAGATATTATTAGATAGTGAACAGAAAGAGATCCCCATCAAAGTGTCCAACGGAGCATTTACTGCATCTTAGAGAAGACTTTGGATGCCCTGCCCTGTAAACGCCAAAGACCAGGAAAATGGAAACCAACTATGTCTAACTGCTGTGGAAGCTGCTTCTAGGATTTGGTTTTAAGTGTTCTTAAAAGCTCAGCTGGTCTCCCTGGTTCTTAAAATACAAACAAGGAATTATGTGGACAGGCAACTCACACAAAACTCATTTCTGAAGACACAGAAAAGCTCACCCAAAAAACTACACAGCCCAGCAAGCCACACACACCCACACCAGATCCCGATTTTGTCCAGCACAGGCAAAAATTCCATAAACAGATCAAAGTGCCACCAGGGGAAAAAATAAACACGTTCCTTGGGCTTCAACCCCTCAACACGAAACTAAACAGATCCACATAAAATCCCTGACAAAAAGAGCATCTTGAGGTGCAGGAGGAAATACTGGCAAAACAGTCCCAGGAGAGCAATTCTGGCTATGATAAAACATTCAAACCACTCAACTCAGCTAGGAAGTTTCTTAGATGAGGGTACTGACTATCTTGTAACATAACCTATCAGAGAGAGAAATGAAGTTCAAGAACCATTTGGACAATGTTCTCAGGCACATGGTGTGATTCAGGGCCAGGACTCGGACTTGATGATCCTTGTGGGTCCCTTCCAACTCAAGATATTCTATGACTCCATGGCCACTTTCCTCACACCAGCAGTGTCACAGCAACAAGCACCAGGAACCCACCAAGTGCATTTGTGCTTAAAATCAACTGTCTCAAAAACAAGAGGCAAGGAGTGACGAACTGGCCTGTGTCCAGGGATCCTAAGACACCTCCCTCTGGGGAAATAAGCAAACTTCCCACAACAACAAACATCCCCAGAGCTCGGACCACTCTTGTTGGAGGACTTCTAGCTGTGGCAGAGGAGCAGTTGTGTGCTGGTGCTGAGGGATGAGCAGGCAAAGGCTGTGCCCAAGAAGGGCTGCTGGGGTCTGGAAGCTCTGCTCCCACCCTTGTTTGACCAGGCTGCAGTTCCATCCGCTCCTTGTCTCTATCATCCTGGCTCTATGCCCCAGTACACTGTGCCTCTTCAGACCCTCCTGGAAGTCAGACCTGACAGCACTACCCTGCTAATCCTTCAGAGAAATGGATTATAAAGGAGCTGCTGACAACACTCAGATCCAGAACAACACATTTTGAAATATAAAGAAGTAAGAAAAAGCCCTCAGGCACTTACTGTGCCTCTCCATCCATCTCTCGGAAACTGTCAAGATAGGTGCAGGCAAGACAAAGAAAGCAGAGTTCTTACAAATAGTCCACAAATAGGACAGCACTTTTTATTAAAGAAAAAGAAAAAAGTAAAAAAGGTTGAGTGAACCAGATCAAAGCACTCCTGTATTGCAGCCACTGCTCTCATTCCTCCCTTCAAGGAATGCTTTGGCTAGAACAGCCTGCAGAAATGGTCCTATTCCATCCCTGCCCTCCAACATCACCTCTACAACCGCAGAGAGTCAGCACCAAACCAACATCCTTTAAGGTTTCGGTCTTATCTGTTTAAACTGAGGTAAATTCACTTATTTATAGACCAGTTCTTCAGACAGCCAGATTTCAAGTTGTTGGAGGGAAAAAGAGAAAAGAGATCTACTTGCTCTTTTACCATTTAATTTCCTCCTTCAGCCACAGTGCCTAAAAAATCTATTACTGTACCAAAGAAGTTACATACAAATAAAAGTGGACACTTCACTGCAGTGTTCCGTGATACAAGTGGAAATTATAATTATTTTGAAAGGAAAACTCCTTTCTAGGACTTCTCTAATTAGACTGCCCTTTCTTGCATCTCTCCCACATTAAACTTACTTCTCTCTCCTCCAGTGGAGCGCATCTCTCTATTTCTGCATTGTCATTCCCAGGGCAGACACCTGGACTGCTGCAGGAGATTTTCATCTCTGGTAACACAAACTCACTGGCTCCTTCCCTGGGATGACAAGCATCTCTTTACTTTTTCTCCTCCAGATTGTTTAACAGACTTTAATACGCACACTATTCAAGTGTCAGCAGCAAAGAAAATATTTAAACTCGCTGCAAAGCCCAAGACAAAACACTGGGAACACGGAGAGAACAGCTCCTCTAAGGCTGAGATAGGAAACTGTAAACAC
Source organism: Cephalopterus ornatus (assembly GCA_013396775.1). NCBI lineage: Eukaryota > Metazoa > Chordata > Aves > Passeriformes > Cotingidae > Cephalopterus > Cephalopterus ornatus. The sequence goes on from VZRE01002157.1 coordinate 291,529, forward strand.
TGTGCACATTACAAGCAAATTTACTTTTACTCTCTTCAGCATGGGCAATGAACTAGTTAAACGCAAATCCAGGTCCGAACATCATGAGACAAGAACCCTGGGAAGGCAGAGACAATTCCAGCTTCACAAATACAAATTCCAGGCTGGTACTGAGAGAAGAAAGGTTATTAACTGCACACCGATAAACACTAACTGCATGAGCTTATTTCTTATACTTCTTCAAATGAGAAAAGCAGATGGGCTTGTAACAGGAATGTGAGTCTGAGAGAAAAAAAAGGCAGCTAGTTTCTAAGCAATCTTACACTTTTTCCTCCTTACAGACATTCTCAGGCTATTTCTACACATACGAAATCTAACCATGAAAAACAGGATCTGCAGAACTTGAGAAGAAATCAATTTTTTGGGAGTAGGGGTGGAAAAGGAAGAGGAAAAATATCCTTACCAACTGACTGGCCTTACTGTGCACTTTCCCAGGAGACCAAGAATTGCTTCTGATGCAGCAGCATTCAGCCCTGGAGAAGTCAGACAGAGCAAAAAGGGAGGGGAGGTATGAGTAGGAAAGGGAGGGGAGAGGTGGAGAAGGGAGGGGAGAGGAGAAAAAGGGAGGG
>VZRE01002158.1:0-33039 GCA_013396775.1 Cephalopterus ornatus
AAGTGTTGAAACCTAATGAATATGTATATCTTTTACTGAAAACTCCAGAGCTTCTTCGTCTGATGTGAATCAGGAGCTCCCCAATGTTGTCTAAATAAATACCTTGCTGCTTAAAGACAAAATTCATCTCTAAGCAGTTTTTAGTGCTGTTTTTCGGCATCAACAATAATAATTCAAGGGAATATTAAAAAAAATTAAGCCATTCAGTATTCCAATTCAAATATAATGGGTTTATGCTACAACAAGTATTTTTTATTCCCCCCCCCAAAAAAGCTGTATCTACTAGACATAATGGCAGATGGGTTAGATTATTAATTTACTAATTTGTTCATACTATGTATTATTATTATATTTTATTACTTTTTTAATTAAAGAGTTCAGATTTTTAAAGCTCCTCAAATGTTACATGGAAGTACACTTAGCTTTATCATTTAAGGTAACGTTTATGAACTGTTTCACATGCTGTCTTGTAGAAGAACAGACCTGTGCATACCTATTTCTACCCAACTCAAGCTAAACCATACCTTAACCAAGCAAACATCCACATCTGACAGGCCAAAGCAATATTCATGGCAGAGTTGAGAGAACTGTCAATGCCTTGTCAAGTTTTCAAGTTAGAAGATCTACCTTTTCCCCTGTCTCCAGTTTTCCAGATCTACTCCAATGAAGTGCATTTTGTGGATAATTCAGTTATTTGATTCAGTATGACACTTTGCTTATGCATGTGAATCTTATCCTGATGACTGCTCCAATCAGAATCATGTTCAACAAAAATAAGCTGGTGGTGTTGGCCACTGGTGCAGGGTTTGGTAAGAGTTTACCTGGTTATCTGCAAAATTCCCTCTCTATTTACCCCAATTCTTATCTAATCAGGATTAGGACATAAAAATCTATGGAAAACACTGATATGCCAATTGGATGGGATTAACCATCCATTGTATTTGTGCATTCATTTTAGCACAGACCAGTCAAGGTGGACTTTACAGAATGAATGAATAATCTACCTTTATTTTTAAAACCTGCATACAGTCTTGCCACTTTATTTTCTTTGAGCTAATGCTGGCAGACTGAATTATCCTAGTTTTGCCTACATTCTGTTGCTAGAACTGTCTCTTTCATCCCATCTCATTCTGTCCTGTGTTCTGTTGTTACTGAAGTTTGTTTCCTTCCAATTTACAGATTCCCTAAATGTCCCTTTGTTATTGCTTATTCTATTTTCCATCTGCTGTCATTTATTCTTCTCAGCTGAAGCCTGAAGAACTACAGAGCAAGAGCCTGTAAAAACTTGCACACGTATTCCCCACTTCTTTCAAAAGTAAATTCTTTCAAATGAAGACAAGAAAAGTAAAAAGCTGGAAGCACTTGCTACTGATTTTTTACCACAGCTGTCAAAGGCACCTTAAGTTTTTGGAACATTAAAACTGATGTTAGAGCCTACAACTTTACAACTGGAAGCTCTACACCCTGTAGATCAGCAACAGCAACTTGGATTACGTCTTATTCTTATCAAATTGTACACACATTTGTGTAGAAGCGACACTGAAGATCAAAATAACATTTTCAACATTAAATCTAGTTCTGATTTGTTATTTAGATTACTTGGACAACATTCCAGCTATATAGGGAGAAGAATAAAAAAAAAAAAAACCAACTCAAGTATCAGTTACTAAACTAATGAACATACAATAGTTAAATTATTCACCAAGACTTTTTTAAAAGCTGTTTTCGTGTTATGAATGAAATTACATTTTGAAATAAGTTTGATAGTTTTATAAAGTTTCTTTACTTCTGTTTTCCATTTAAACCCCTATAAAGAATGTGAAAGATTACCTTCTTTAAAACCTTTAACTGTAATCAATTTTACTACTACTTTATAATTGTAAATATTTGCTGTCTACGTTCAGTACATGTAGTTAGAACTCGAAGTATCTACAGTGGATGCAATCACAAGTCAGAACAGTTTTCTTTCTGACTGCCAGACTGGACATTTTGTAGGAATAAAGGGACTAAACTAGCCACGAGTTGTTAGCCTTGCTGCCAAGATCAGTGTGTTTATTTGGAATGGTGACCCACGTTGCAAGCAGCACTGACCTTCTTATTTACCTTCAAGACTGACTTTGGCACAAGGATAGTGAAGCAAAACTGGTTCCTTGCCCTCTTGCAAGGTGAAGGTGAGGTCTATTACCAATAAATCTTCCTTAAGATGCACAAAGCATCTTAAAATGCTTAGAGGGAAGAAAACTTCTCATAAATTAAGACTAAAATATATTTTTATGAAGAAAATGGTGCAATTCAGTCTACAAGTTCAATGCATTGCCTACTGTTTCAGCAGTGGTTCTGAATTCCAAATTCAGTTTTATCAGCAACAGTTACATGTTTAATTTAAATAAGATCCAAATGTCCAGGAAAGCACAGAATAATTTTCAGTGAAGCCTGGAACTATCAATTAACTTATCAACATTTTTATCTACAGGTTTTTCATGGATCTACTAGATTCTCATTTAATTTACAAAATTATTACTCTGCTCTATTGTTACAGGTTGCAAAATTTACTTTTCCTTCTTAATTTTTTTAAAATCAGAAATCACCTAACATTCACTGATGTTTCTACATTGCTTAGAAGTATTCGTTTAATGCCTCTTTCATGCATATGGATTACACCTCACCAACACAACACTGCCAGACATAAAAGATGACAAATGAGGAGCAATATGTGGAAGAGTTAGCAGCAGCGGCTGGGAACTTAGTAAAGAAGCCACAATGTTTCCTGCACATGGAAAATGAAAACAAGGAGGACAGAACTGGAAAAACACCAAGAGATCATGAATTTAAGGTAAAGGAATGGGAAACACCTACACTAACAAACGGGACACTGACTCAGTGCTTATGAGAGCTGCACTAACAGCAAACTCCTGTTGAAACATAAACTATCTCCCTGGTATACAAGGATAGGACTTTGTTAGGAAGTTTGTAACTTCCTGAAAAACACTCAGTTATAAAACACATTAGTATGCTTCAAGAATAATGATTTTTGTTAAAACTGTGTTTTTGTTAAAAACTGAAATTCTGCTATAAGCCACCAACACAACCTCTGGATTTGCTTACATGAATCCCCCATTCTCTTGGACCCCACTGTGAGACCATTTCCTGCATTAGCCTCAAGAGGACTTTCAAACAGAGCCTTTAAATAAAAATAGATTAATTCATATATTACCAGTATCAGTCTGTTTTTAGCATTCTGTATTTAGTGCTCTTACTGAAATTTCCCTAGTAAATGCATTACTGCAAAATCATTCTGCTTTTTAAATAATCAGCAACTTGATTTTAGTTTACAACACAGTAAGAAGTGATTTGCTGTTCTGCACCTGCACTTAAAATACTCAAATTGTTATTGTGGTAAGGTTAAAAAAAATATGATAAGTATTTGTTTATATTAGAAGCAAGGACTTTTGTATTGAGTGTAACTCAGGAGCGAATTTTCATACTAACTGCCTTCCACACTATATAACTTGGTATTAAAATGCATATAATGTGAAAAGTAGGCTAATTTTAGTATTTCCAGATAATACGTATAGGTTCTGTTATGGCCACTTCTCATTATAATATCAGTGCATCACTGCACGGATTTAATATGAAATTCCTCATGTCAGTCTAAATGACAACTTTCCTGTTCCTACTGCCAGCTTCCTTGCAAGGTAGAGTACATGCCTGATAAAAACTTCTATTTCTAGCTTACACAGTATGAAAAAACATAACATGCAAAATCATCTTAAAAAGTAACCAACTTGGCTTTTAGACTTGCACTAAAATAACTACTGAATTCATATAAACAGGGACATTTTCAAAATTTACTACCTATTTTTACATCCAGATTGACAAAGTAGACTTCCTGTCATGTCTGTTGCGTTTTCTATGCCAGCATTTTGCTGCAGGTAAATGAGGTCTAAATTTTTTGGTCTGCAGTAACAACATTTTAACACTTAACATTAAAGGTTTTAGAAGGAAACCAGGTGTTTCACAGACAACTTTAATGGGTGGAAGTCTGCAATTTTTCCCTTTTAATTGGAACTTGCTCAACAACATTCAGGATCTAGTTATGAATCCAGATGGTTCAATTGTGAGTTTTTGTATTTTGATTACAGAAAATAAACTACAAGTTTAAGAGCTAAAATTTACCTTAGCATGAAACATTACAAAATACTTTTCTTCTCCACTTACTCCAGCATTTACAAAAAATGTTAAAAAAGTATTAGTAAGAGCCAGCTGATTACATACAGTGAAGCCACACCACTAAACTAAAACTGTCAGTGAATAGGCACAGCTCCCAGTGCCTTGCAGACATGCTCAACACTGATGTTGAGTCTCTTCTGAAAGAGATTTTTTCCTTTTTAAAGAACTGTTTTATAATATTTGCAAAATGCAATATATTCTAAGAGAAAATAAAGCCAGCCAATATCTGAACAGCTAAGGTAAAAAAACCCCTGTAACAGTCTACTTTGGAGACGTAAAGATGACCACATACTCCTCTACAAAGATGGAAAACCAGGTTGGAATAACGGTAGGGTAGATTTTTTCGTAGGCAACATCTTCAGGAATTTATTTTCCTTGCTCATGTTTAGAAACTTGGATTCTAATTCCATTCACACCATTGGCATTCTGACAGCCAAGAAATGCCAAGCTATGCTTAAAAAACTGTGACTCCAAAAATTGCATGAGATACTGGAAATATTATGGTTCGAGCTGAGACTATGTAAAGCATTATAATAATAATAAAACACAAAAAATCCCAAGATTACTCCAAAGGAAATGAAAGTTAGGATTCCAATTTTAATAGGGGAAAAGCTTTGGTTCCTTGTTTACATGATAGTAAGCAGCTTCTAAAATCAATCTGAGCCAAGAACCATCCATCACTGCATCCTGCGCTTTAAGTGATTAAAGGGTCATTTCAACTTTATAAAGTTTACAGAGCGGCATATCCTTAATTTTTCTTCTCAAAACCACTAAACGATAATGATATAATGTTATATTCTTCTCTAAACATTCTAAAAAAGCGAGACTTATGAAATCAAGCTTCCTGGTTTAGCTGTGTACTGGTCTGTCAATCTCTTCCAACTTTCAACCAATCTTGAAGACGAAGAGATCTTGAGGACATAAACTTCTATGCAGTTCTATAAAAATATCAGGCACATCTCTAATTTATAGTCTACTTGAGCTGACAGAGTTTCCTGAGCTTAGAAAGAAATAAAGCATAAGGCAAAACTTGCAAAACTGAAAATATTCTTATATTCTGTGCTGCAAATCCAAGTATCAGCCAGTTACTTGGGAAAATAGATGAACTGGAATAAAGTAAACTTTATATCTTATTTTTTCTTAGGACAATCACACAACCCATTTGTGTCTTCATTTATGACAGCAACTGCTCAGAACAGAACATTAGATGTGTATGCCGATAGGTTTTTGTCCAGTTTATTCTAGAAGTCTAGAGACTAACTCCACAACTGATGTTATGGTGACTTTTCTGAATAGGTATAGAAGTTTTCATAATCCAAAGCTAAAATTCTCTAAATTGAGCGTGATGTATCTTGAAAGAGTAAATTAAAAGTAAATATATTTGTCATTACAAAAACACACATTATTAACAAGATGTGAAATTTTTACTTCAGTGCTAACTTCACAAAGAGTCTCAAAAGTTCTGTTTAGATCATTCTTCCTTGTTTTGTGGGAAGCACATCATCTAGTCCAGTTGGTTTTTCACGGCAGGTCGACTGCCCTATACCACACAGTAACTAAAACACTAACACTTTGCAGAAGAGGAACAAAACTGCACTTACTTCAGCTTTCTGATCCTGGCTTCTGCAGTTTCAGTAACATTTTTTATTTCTTCTTTCCACCGGTTGGTTGCTTTTTGCTGAGCTACTAACAGACATCGAAGCTCAGCAGTGGATTTGTGACTGGTGTCTTCCATTTCCTTGAGTCGAGCTTCATACCCATGTTCTTTCACAGCATGCTCATGCTCCATTGTACTTATCTACAAAAAAACCACAAATCGGGTACACAATCAAATCTCTCACTCTCTACTTTTTTGTTTTGTTTTACAATGCTTGAGGTAAATTTATAAATATTTGTTGAAAGCATATAACATGCAATAATTACACTTGCAATTAGATGCTCAGAGATACATGTTCCCAAAGCTAATTTAAGCAAACAGTATAATTGACAATAAAGGATAATGAGTTGTGTATGCTTATTTTTTGTAAATAATCTTTATCCTTCTCCCTTGTGTTTTCTCCACAGAAACATGTTCTTCCTTTTTTGTCTAGCTAAAATGTGTTAGGAGTTTCTTAACTGCATCTAAAATCCTTTGTACATCAGCGGGAAACAGAAGCAAGCAGTAAATGTTATCTGTGACTATAATGGAAGCCTGTCTGATTAAAATGAGACAGACAAAGATTTCGTATATGTTTATAACCATTGCGTATTTGTTACAGGACTCTAATCCTTTGTTTTTAAGCTATGTTTGAGCAAAGGGTTCTGGAGTTGGACAAGATTTCCTGTTAAATTTGACAGCTTCCCTTATTTTGTGGTGCAAAGTAGAAACCAGAGTTGAAATGGTCCCCATTTATAACTTGAAAACTGCTTACTGAGTTAGTCTTCACTACTGCAGATTCTTAGATCCCTTTTCAGTATCTTTACATTGCAGAGGGGAATGTACCAGCTATATATATATGTTCAGAAAGCACATCACATATTAAAGCTGTTCCTCCCTCCTGAAGCCAAAGGTACCATGAATTTGCTGAGGTTACTACTGATTCATTATCCTACAGTCTGTTCAGATGCACCTAATGGAACACGCTCAAAAAGAACAACCATCTTGCAGCTAATTACCTTGTCTGCAACTACTCTTATAGAAGAATGTTCTCTGTCCAGAAAATACAGAACCAAAGTTTCACAACCACTCTATTAAACTATTTATTAGTTACACACTGCCTTGGCAACATGGTGGACACACAAGCAGAGGAACACTCTGAGCTGAAAGTCGGAGAGATATTTCTAACACATTAGAGACAATAAATAAATGAAGATCTGGAACTGCAATATTATTTAACCTATTCATCTTATAAAAAACAAAGAACACTTGGGGTCTTCTTATGAAGGAGAATTTAATACACATTGAAATACAATTTAATTAGCAGAGACTGAGTTACCCAACAGATTCCAAGGACACAATGCTACAATAAAATTACTTTTAAGCAGGAACCAGGAAGCACCACTGAAACTTCTAACCTTAATTTAAACATTTAATGATTTTCTCTTAGAACTGCTGCCTTATTAAGCAAATATCAGCCTTACTTTACAATTAAAATAACATATAAAGCATACCTTCATTTTAGCTTTTTGTTGAGCCTCTATTGCCAGTTTTCTCAAACCCTCTATTTCTTTTTGCAATTGTTCATTCTCTTGCTGAAGTTTTAGTCTTTGTTCACTGACAAAGGCACTCTTTTCTCGTTCTGAATCCAGAACGCTTTGCAATTTACAGATAACTTCCTGGCAACGAGATTTCTCTTCCTCAGAGCTGAAAGAGAAGGAAAGTCCTGTTGGAACGCAAGAACTGAACAACTGCTGAACTAGAGAACAAAAGATATAGACCAGGACAGATATTTGGTATGACTCAGTACAGCTGTTCCCCCAGTTCCTTCTGAAAGTCTGTATCAGTTCAGCATGTTTAATGGGCTTGACAGCTAGAACTATGCAAAAGTCAGCAAAGAATTTTATCAATCTAATATTAATCAATCTAATATTAGATTTCAGAATTATGGTATCTTGAGACTATGTTTGCTACTGATTAAAAAGATGTGACATATTCAACAATTTAAATTGTCAGAAATAATTTCCACTGCTTTCTCTTGTATTTCTGTAACATCTGTAACATCACTTACTTAATTTCCAGTTGTTTCAGTTTGTTTTGTGTTGTCTGTAGACTTAGCTGAAGGTCATCTTTTTCAGCTTCTGCAAGTAAGTACTTCTGATACAGCTGCTCTAGTTTTCTACTGTTAGATTCATGCCCTTTGTCTTCCCTTGTAATCTGAAGAAGAGCAAATATACATGTAAGATCATCTTTACCTTGTGCTGCTGACCGGCAGTGTAGTACTGACAAGGAGGCTACTTACTCCTCATTGCATCCTATTTGCCAGTGATTTAAAACAAAACTGAATTTCTATCATTGTATTTGTCCTGCTGCTGCTACATGAAAAAAAGTTTTCAAAGATCTGATCTGACATTTGTTTACTTTTCTGTCTATTAATTGGATCAGTATTCTTTCAGATTATGTTAAATGTCTCTCTTCCACTTTTTTTACAAAAGAACCTTCTTTTTTTAGTTCAGTGTTGCAGTTTTAAAACACTTTCTGGATTTAAAAAGACAACCAACCAACCTTAAAGTAATTACATGAAAATTTAGAATTAAGAAAAGCTAAAAAAAAATAAAATAAGAAAATTAGGGGAAAAACACATGAAAATGGGAAAAATCAACATAACTTTTCCTTTTGAAAAGACATCTTAAATGTGATGTAAAAATACATACAATTGCTTTACCTTTTCAAGTTCTTCTTCCACGCCTCTCTTTTCTCTAATGGCTCGTTCAATTTCACTCTGTTTTTCTGCACATTCCTATTTTTAAAAGTGATTTTTAAATAGATCTAACAATTCAAAGTAAAAATTCAAGAAGTGCCAAATCCAAACCCTGCCCACCGTAAATGTTGTTCTTGCTGCTGCTATGCATGCATTTGACTATATTTTCCTGTTCATTATTTTCTCTATAGTTTGTACATTGAATGATCCTAAGACACGTAAAATGAAAATTTTTTAAAATAAATTTAATGCATAAATAGGCGCAATTAAGCACTGAGTTCTTTTGGTTACCTGCATAATTTATTATAAGTTCCTGGTTCATTCAAGAATACAATGATTGTGATGCACAGACTTTGTCTTAGAATACTTTATCATCTTTCATATACTTCATTTCTACATGCCCATCTATAGATAGGCAAAACTCAGCTTTCCATACTTATCCCTGAAAGAAACAGGGATACTTAAGAAATGCCATCACATAGAAAATATTTCCTAGAGTACAGATCTCATTGTCAAATTGTTTGTGAACTAATGTCTGGAAACATGGAGGATGCATCGTGTTCTACAGTAATATCATATTGTCCTACACAGTTACTCATGAATCACATGTTAGTAGACTTTCTTTCACTATTTGTACTAATTTTTTTATTATTTATTTATTTTATTATTTACTTTTTATTATTTTTAAATTATTTTTATTTATTTTTTATAAAATAATAGTATTTTATTTGATTAGCAATAACTAGAAGTCTTAAATGTTTTGCTATCAAAAATGTTTTTATCAGTCAGTTCCTTACCATCTGAAGAGCTGAAATTTCTTCTGTTAGCCGAGAAACCTGCACATTACATTGCTTCTTTGCAGTGTTTACCTGTGAGCAAAAACAAAGTAAAACTAAAAAATTAGTCCCACAAACTAGTTTTCCATCTTGCTTTTTGATATACACATATATAGCCTATATGTGGCGCATGTATGAAAATATCTGGGACTGCAGTAACTGACAAATCCTATGACATAAATGTTAGAAGAATTATTATCAATCAATACTACTTTAATTGAGGCTGCTGAGGAAAAAAAAGCCCAAATGAAGACACCACAAGTATCATTCTTTACATCTTCACAGTGCAGCCTTGTCTACACAACTGTCTGCACAGACATCAACAGTTTTGGTTCTTGAGAGATTTAAGAATACCATTTAGTTCAGAACAACATATGTCTAGACAACAAAGCTGAAGAGCATGTACTATCAGCATGCTGCCTTGCCACTTATATTATCAAAACATTTGTAAGAAAACTGCTCATGATGACCATGCACCAGCAAGAGCTTTCCACCCTGAGGAAAACCAAAAAATCCTCCCATTCTTTCTAAACATCGTAACTTACCGCCTTTCTAATTCTTGCAGCAGTATCTTCTGCAAGTTGAGACATTTCATCTTTTATTTTTTTGATCTCCTCTTCTTTTTGTTTCTCCCCAAAGAGTGCCTAGAAAAAAAATAACAAATTTAAACATGACTGATATTTTAGTGTGACACAGTACCTAGCATGGAGAGAAGAAGCCACACACAGTCACTGATCAAAAGACACCTTTTTCTCCTTTTTACTTTGGAGTAGTTGACACTGAGACTCAACAAGAAAACAAGAAACAGTGAAAACATGTTGCACTAAATGCACATTCTTGTAAATCATAATCACACAAAGAGTTAGTGTCAGTAGGTGCCTTTTTTAATTTAGACTTGCAGATTTTGGCTGAGCATAAAATTACACAGAAGCAAGCACAGGAACTCGGAGCAAATGGCAAAGCTACTTTCTAGTGTTCTATCTGGTTCCAGTATCTGTAATAAAAACATGCTGACAATGATGCATGCAAAAGGTCTCTGTTAGGAAACTGAATACCTGTATACGCACATACACTCCTACATAGAGCTAAGCATTTTTTATGGTTCATATACTACTCATCTCCCAGAAAACTAAAAGTAAAGGAATAAAAATGTATAGGCAACTAAGGAACAGGTATGCAGACCCTTTCATCTTGGATACAGTGAACCAAACAGCTCTTCAGCATAAAAAAAAAATTGGAAGAATTACAGAAAAAAGTGTAGCAAGGAACCCTTCCTCTGAGGGATACAAGAAAGTTACTAATGTTACAGTATAACACGAGATGCTGGTCTGAAAAGATTACAGAATATAGGATTTTTTTTTGTCACCTATCAAGAATCCTAGGTGGCACACAGAGAATGTGTATATGCACAAAGGGAGAAAGACATAAAAAAGTCCCTAATGGCTGAAATAAGATAAGCCTGTAGAAGGTTACTCACTTCAGGCAACAACATGCCACTTCATTGGTCATAATCTCTTCAACTGATCCTATATAATTCAACTTTGTTCTTTATTGCTCAAACTACTCTTAAAATTCTTCTGATGTCCTTTTATAAGCTTAGCTTTGTGTACTTTACACTGTTAACAGAAGCAGCATTATTACAATTTCTACGTCAACCTCTGTTATGGTTTTAGATTCTCTTGTAATTTTACCAAACCACCATTAGGGGACACCCGCTGATAACACCGTTCACAGCTATGTATATTAATGTACATTTTTTTAAATCTTGTTCATTAATAGACTTCCCAGTTTGAAAAATTCAAGATGTTTTAGCCAGAGCACTAAATTAAGAATTGTCTGCTTTGTTTTGTCTCCAAGTTTGAAGAGCAACTCCAGGCTAAAAGGAAGTGTTCATCATTTTAACTGTTATTGAGCTGTTGAGTGTTGAACTGTTAAGCCCAAACAGAATCAGTTCTAAGATCCTCCACTTATTCCCACAGACACTAACTAAACTGGGCTTCACCTACTGATGGCTACAGTCTCTGGATGGGCATTAAAGTTCTGCCTTGGAAGCAAACTCAATTTTCCAAAAGTCTGACTGGAACTGAAGCTTAGCATTAAAACACAAGGAGCTCATATTAGACAAGAGTTTACCAAGCCCTGTATCCTATTTTCTAAAGGAGCAAAGAGCAGATACTTTAGGAAAGTTAAGAGTTGTGAAAACAGGGGGTCTAATTTTTTTTGATCAACAGGCTTATCAAGACTTGCTGGATTAGGTCCTGTTCTTTAGGAAGTTTTGGTGGATCACCCTGTTGTGCATGTTACTGTTTTCATATCTGTATTTTTGGTATACACATCATCCTATGACAGTTTAATCACACGTATATAAAAATTTCTTTTAAGGCCTTTCCACATTATCTAGATTTCTTTGTTGACTCCTCCTGCACTTTCCTAGTTCTCCTATGTCTTATCTGAAATCGGCTGATCTAAACTGCACATGAAGGAACACTATGTTTACAGGCCTTTTTTTTTTAAACTCCCATTATGAACATCCCATTAATTGTATAGAGCACCACTGAGGATTGTGTGAATGTGTTGTTAAGAGAGATCCACACTATCTCCTAAACCAGTTTTTGACTGGTAAGACTAAACTCAGCAGCCAATATGGTATGTTTGAATTTTTTCTGCCATTTTATAATAGACAAACATATTTTCAAATTTTTCCTGACTGTAGACTTTACCCACTTGTTGCTCAGTCACTTTTTAAGATTTCTGAACACAGATCTCTCACTCTCAGAGACTTATGCCCCTCATAGAACAAAAAAGCCCCTTTAGTTTAGCTGTTCTTTCCTAGCCATTTTTAAGTTATAAATTCATAACAGAACCTTTCTTTTCATTCTGACAGCAGAGTTTGTTTGTAAGTATGTGATAAGAAACTCTTATCAAAAATTTTGGAAAATTCATGTATTATCACTTAGATCACATTTATCCAGGCACTCAACATATTGTTTGAAATTTATACTCTATGACAAGCCTAAGTAATGTCATATCCCAGTTTGCTATCTATGCATTACTAATTTTAGTACAAGAGACATAAAAGAAGCAAGCTCGTGCATGCATGTATGCCTGTGAGAATATGTAATCAGGCTCTTCACAACTGTAAGTGATGAAAGTATTCTAATTTCTAAGAAATACCTTCATCCAATGACTTACCTGACTTCTTTCCAAGTTAGCTTCTTCCAAGAGCTGTATGCAGTCTTGGACTTTTACAACAGCATCATACTTCTCACTTTGTAGATTAGCAGCCTTGGTCTGAAGCTCTCTGATTTGTTCCTCCAGGGCTGCTCTTTCTGTTCTCAGCTGTTCAGCATCTTGGACAGTAACAAGTAATCTACAAGACAGTAGTAATTTTACTCATTTAACAATAACATTGTTAATTAAGACACTAATCCATTCAGACTGAACTAATAGGAAGCATCTATTAATGAGCTGCCAAAACTGCATTGTTTTTGAGTTTGATATTAACCAAGTCCTAGAAAGAAAGAGAATTAAAGGAGTTAACTCAGATATCTAATCTCAGAAGATCCTTAGAAGAATGTTGCTATCCTGGCATACATTCCTGAAAATGTTCTATATTAAACCAGAATAGAAGAGCCCCAAAAGAAATAAAGTTTTACTGTGTGGAGGAAACGGAATAATTGGATGTGGGCAATGAAGTTGCAGCTACACTATTAGAAGAAGAAAACAACAGCTCAGAAATTCCTATTGTTTAATTATGATTGTACCAGTAGGCATGAGAAAGGGTAAGAGAGCCTCAGAGTGATCCTCAAAAAAATCTCGAAGTTCACAAGTGCCACTGGTTCAATGAAGTGCACAGCTCTAAATATCCACAGCGAGCACTTTAGCAACACCCGGGTTGCCTTCCCAAGAGGCAATGCTTTCTTACCTTCTAATGTGTTTATCATAAAACAGACAACCACTCTATTTTTGCAGAATCAAGGCATAATTTCTGCATGTATCTGAGTTATCTTTACCTGGTTTCTAATTGTTTTAAACTAGACTGCATTTGCCGCAAGCATTTGTCAGATGCTGTTTCTCTTTCCCGAGCAGATATCATGTCTTCTTCCTAGAAAGAATAAATGTATTATCCAGACAGGATGTGAGCTTCCCGGAACAAAATAAAGATATACTCACAATAAAACAAGCTAAATAACAACTTGCAAATAATTTAACATCGGCATTCAGAAACTGATTGGCCATTCAATTGCAACAGAAGTTATTCCTTTCTCTAGAATACCTTTCTCTCCAATTGGCTGTGAAGCTTCTCTCTCAATTTGGTCATTTCCTCAAGCTTAGCATTTGTTGCCTGCCCATCTATTTTAGCTTGCCTGTATATAAAGAAAACAATTATTATAGAGGAAATAAAATGGCTCCATTAAAACTTTGTTGAAATAGCTGTGAAGGGCAGTCAGATTTCATAATACTGTTCTTACAGGGTAGAAGAGGTTTCCCCCTTTTCCTTCTTACTATGTGGTACAGTGAGAGAGGAATACCAAATTCCAAAATCCTGTGGAAATGACTTCTCAAAGTCAGCTTAAAAGGAAGGTGTATGCATTGACTAAATATTTGGAAGGACTAGGCAATCAAAAACTTTACGTGATTCAAAAACTTAATATAATTAGCCACAGATAACTAACAGAGAAGTCTTCTACAGAATTAATTTCACTTTTTAAAGCAATAAGACTAGAAATTAAAAAAAAAATCATTAAACACTTCTAAAGAATTTAAATTATGTGCTTTGTAATTTGAATAGTTTTTATGAGCTGAAACAGAAGAGGAAAAAAATAAACCAGTTAATGAATCAAGTTAATGATGACTAGTGGTTCTTCATCCTCAGTACAAAAGCATATTGAAATCAGCAATCCTCCTACTCCTCTGACTTGCCCTTCACGTCGAGTGTAACCCAATTATTCAGGCTGCATATTAGGCTAAATTTAAAGACCAGTGACTGACTGTTGATAAAGTTAAAAGAGAGTAAACAGATTAGCTAACACAAACTGGAGCAATAATAGTCATGAAAGAAACTAGAAAATACTTAATACTTTTAACAATCAACTTCAAGCAAGAATTTCTTATAGAAAAAATTTTTTTTGAATTAACAGCGTAAAAGACAAGCATATTATATCTACATGAAAATCTTAAGCAAAGTATACAAAATCCAAGCAATTTTACAGTGAATATTTTATTTCAGCGTACTTAATTGGGAAAGTTAATTTGATTACAATTTTTTTAAATAGAAAAAACTACAATAAAAACATTAATCCCAAACACAGGTCTTCGTTGCAGGTCCAAAACTTCAATCTTACTCCACCTGAATCATGCATCTTTCTCCTACAAAAAGTACTGTTAAATTCAGGAGGACATTAAATTGCTCCCCCCAAAATATTTAAAAGGTGTTGTAAAACAAAATAAAAACTCAAAAGGCAGCATAAGAAGGGAAAAATAAGAAAAACATAAAAAGGCCATAAAAATGAGAACTGCTTAAGTATTAAAAATGCATTTTAGTGATCAAATTCAGATTCAGAT
The DNA here is from genome assembly GCA_013396775.1 of Cephalopterus ornatus. Classification (NCBI taxonomy): domain Eukaryota; kingdom Metazoa; phylum Chordata; class Aves; order Passeriformes; family Cotingidae; genus Cephalopterus; species Cephalopterus ornatus. The sequence continues at coordinate 15,029 of VZRE01002158.1, forward strand.
CAAATGCAGAGGTGTGCATTTTACAGGCAACAAATTGACTTCAGAGAGGCAGTTTTTATTCTTTACTGTACAGTGTATCTTTAACATAATCTTGGCAAGTTATCGCTGTTTAAGAGCTTTAAGATTCTGAAATGCAGATACATGCCCTAGTAATGCCAAGTTTCTTAGTTTGTATGCTTTATCTAGTCCACACAAACCTAAGTCAAACCTTAATTCTCTAATACACAAGTTCTTTTTTTTTTAAATCTGTTTTTTCATTCCAGACTTACTACTCAATCACCATAAATCATGTAAATCTATTACAAGCATCCCAAAGGATTAGAATTGTCTGTGCTAGATGCTAGAAAATTCATGCAAACTATGTCTATATAACTTCATGTTAGAGAAGCAACTGGTGAAAATATTCCAGACTTCTTGGAGAATCACTGCAGCACTTACTTTAGGGCTAGGTAGAGTTGCTGTCATTAACTTCGGGAGTAAAACACTACTATTTTTAAGGTTGCAAGGACTTTTAGCTGACCTGAGAGGAAGATAGTGTAATCAGTGCCTGTAATTAGAGATGCAAAGTTCATCTGGGAGCCTCGTTACCCAAACTGAAAATACTACTTGGAAGTAACAATTTCAAAGGTTGCTCATGATCATCGCCAGACAAACTAAACAGTTACAAAAACACTCAAGACACATGTATTCAGCAGTCTTGCCCATCTGGAACATATTAAATGAGAAACCTAACATTTTGAAGCGAGGACAATGACTAATCCGTCCCTGTGGATGTTTAAATGAAAGGCTAAATTAACTCACAATTTCACTAGTTATAAAACAGCAACTAATCAAAAATACGCATACATATTTGGGCATGTGGGAATAGAGCAAGATAATCCACCAGCTTTCAGTAAGTCACCTTATAATATACCTTCTTCCTGAAGCCGTAGTATAAGCAAAAAACATACACTTCTCCATTCTACTCTCTGCTAGAGAGTAGAATAGACAGTCTTACAAATCCTTGTGTGTTTTCATAACTGTGAATCAAAGAGTTTGGCCATTTTGGTTGTCATGCCCTATTCTAAATTATTTGATCAAAGCAGTATCATTAAGGAATTTCAGGTAAGTCCAAGGATCAAACTCAAAAAGAGGCTCCCTTTAAAAAAATAAACCAGAGATGAGATCAAAGGAAATCATGATTATCAGTAATTCTGACAAAAACACTCAACTGCTCAACCGTAACCTGAATGATTTTAAAGCTTTTGTTGGTTTGGTTTTGGTTGTTTTTTTGATCAAAATGGTTTTTGATCAAAACCATTGAGTCTACCATAAATAAACTAAATCTTGATAGAATTTATTGGATGTCTAAAATGGGTTCAGTGAATGGTAATTGCTTTTTGCTCACTAATTACATGACTCAATGTAAGCATGTCAATGCAAGACCAAAAATTTATAGATTCATGAGATACAAAAACGGTACTTTCATGTTCTGCAAGGAAAGAAATTTAAAAAAATAGAGGCATGGCAATAGTGTTCATTCCCTTTAAGAATTAAACAGTGACACATAAAAACAAATTGCAAATGATGATTGAGTTTGGAAACACATTATTTTAGTAGACACACTGCATACCCCATTAATCTTGGATTGCTTATCACAGCATTTTCCTTCTTCAAAACACATTACTTTGGAAAATAATTTTTCCATGGAAAAATCTTGGATAATAAAAATGAGAGGTGCTAACAAGTAAGTCCCGCGTAAAAACTCATCTTCAGTGATTGAAGTAAATCAGCATTTGTAACCAGATTCTGGTCCTAAAGGTATTGTGCAAAGGAAACGTAAAAATAAACAATGTTTAAAACAAAGTTTAAGTTCATTATACATTTTAGGTTTATAAATTTAAATTTTCATTTTAAAAAGCTTATTTAACACTTTAGGTAATGCTATAAAAGGAAATAAATCATTGGATAATGACTCCATTTCTTTTTTTATTCTCCGTCCACAAATCCACTGTACTGAAATTAAACCTGGATGTTGACCTCAAACATCACTAATTTAAAATGACTGGCATTGAATAGATTTTGGCTGTAAACACAAATAATCATGAAACTGTGTCACAGATATTGTTCTATATTTTCCTTGACATACTCCAGGAATGTAATTAACAGTACTCGTACCTCTAACTTCCACAGAACCTATGGTTTAGAGCTCTTAACTGATAAATGAATGCCAACTTTACTAAAAGCATTAAAATTTGAAGCTTGTTTGAACATATAAATTTCAGAACTGTAATGAGCAACCATGAGATTAGATTTTGAGTAAACTGTATTGTAATGAAAACCTATCTTCAGAGTCAACTGTGCTGTGATACCGACACTTTGTTCCTTTTAAATCAAAGGTCAGCTCTTGAATATTTCAGGGAAAAGCTGAACCAAACAACACTAACTGGAAATGCATTACCCTAATGATGCACACATGTCTAACAAGCTTCAGAGGCATTAACTGGAACCATTGTAACTATCAGTATCAAATTAGCCTGCAGTACAAAGAAGGCCCACGGTACAGCAGCAGGCTAGGAAAAGCTATAGAAAAGATATTAAATATTTTTTTAATTGCCTGGTTTATACCTCAGTTTTTGTCGTAGCTGCTCTAGTTCCACATTCTGTTCTGTCACAGTTCTCAGAAACTGTTGATTGGTCTGCAAAATAAGGATATATTTGTAACATGTTCCTTATAATATTGAAAATGTTATGTATTCAGAATTTTTATATGACATTTCTACAGAATATTATATAATAAAAATAGCCAATAAGGTCTTTTTAACACTGTGGCTGGTCTCCAAGTGCCAAGGTTTATGTAGAGTATTTTAGAAAGGCAAAAGCAGAATGATTTTCCTTCCCTTCTTTGTCCATATTTTGGTAATAGAACAACTTCACGAGACAAAAATTGTAGTAGCTCAGACCTGTCATTTACACTTCCATGTAGTTTAGGTGCCTAGAATCCCTTGTGACACTTAGTACCACAGCAGACCATACATGCTGCAAAAAATTCCTGTGTTTTAGGGACAAGGAACAATGAGCAATTGCTCCTCCTTCATTCTTTTGTATGCAAGCCATAGTCCTGGAGGTGTCATTCTCCTTCAACTGTCTTCCCATTTGAGAATCATTTCATATTTTTGTTACCCTCCTAGCCTTTTCTAGAGCTTACACATATCTTACATTGAGATATTAAAGATGACCATAACAGCAGGCAGCATTCAAAATGCACAATATTCTCCTTGTTCTCCCCTCTCCTATTAATTGCTAATATTCTTCTTGCTTTTTTGACTGTTCCTAAGAATTGTTTGAAAACAATTCAATTCCTACTTCTAAAATAGCTGTTCTGAATGGTAAGTTAATTTCAAGACCATCATGGAATACCCAAAGTGAAAGCCCCCTCCTGCCCACATGTGTTACTTTGGTTTTATGGTACCAATGTCTGATAAAATTACATCAGATAATCAACATCACAAGATCTTTCTACAAATTTCTGCAGCTTACTTCAGTTTTCACAACTCTAAATATTTTAACATCAGCAGTGAACACTGTTACCTTAATACTGAATCTCATTTCCAGAACACACATAAATATACTAAACAGCTCCAACCTGAGCACATCTAGGAAACACAGCTGGTTTATCACAATAAAAAAATCTGATTAATTACTCTGTCTCTTCACTTTCTATTTTTCAGTTTGTTAGTTGAAAAAAGGGCATACTGCTTTATCCCATGACATGCATTTGGTAACAGATGGTGCCAAATGTTATTGGATAATGCAAACAAACGGATTCCCTTTATCTTAAATAGTCTGTTTCATCTCTTTCAATTAGTTTAACTCTTTTCTCTCAACATAATTTATTTCCAACTCTATGATTTTAAGCATACAGTGATTCTGATTTTTTAAGGTATGTACTACTGATTTTCTTGTAACAACAGATCCAACAGTTGGTAACTTCCAAACCCTCAGCAAAACTGCTTTAGAGCACATCATTGTATTTATTTGAGACTGTTTTCAGACAGCAACCCCCCAGTAACCCTAACGTATCTTTAGACAATAGTTAATTTTGAAACAATGGCTGACTACAATAAGGCAACACTTCCTGTTTTGGAGTAGTGCACTGCTTCCAGCACTCCAGTTGAAGAATGATGGCACAGTTGGAAACAATTCAGATGTCAGCAAACAGAATGATTAGGTATCTTAAAAACATTGTCAAATAACATTCAGAGACTTGACTTGCTTTCAAGAGAACACAAAATGCAGGGAAAGGAAAAAGAGGTAATATACAAGTTTTCTTTAACAGAAGCATTATGACAAAGATCGCAGTAATCTTTCCTTCTTACCTACAAGTTTCACACCAAAGAAACAAGCTTACATTTTAACACAAGGTCATAAGTGAGGGAAAAAAATCTTGTTGATAAAGACAAAAGACTGTTAGAGTAAGTCAGGAGTCTTTTTGCACTGCCAATATTCAAAACAAACATTAAAAAAAAAAAATCACACAGGAATCATGTCTTTCAAAGACAAAGCCATTCAATCAAAAGCTTCACCCCACCTCAATTTTTCTACAATACTAAAACTGTCAATTCTGGAAGTTCTAGGCTAAAGCTTAGCAACTAAGAAGTCTCATAGTCTAAGACTGTGAAAAATGCATTGGAAGATTATTAGAGCTCAGAAAAATGTGCAAAAATGTCAATGACAGAGACACTGAAGTCAACAGTACCAAAACAGGAATGGATAAACATGTGGTAGAGCTAGCATATGAAAGAGGGTGCCATTTAAATAAATTTTTCCTTTGTGAAGATGGTTTTGAACACGTAAGTGAAGTACACTAACCACATACTATAATTCTGAGTGTAAGCTTACCACTGAATTCTAGAAGAAAGAGCTCACATGTATTAAAAGCTAACCTCTCAACTACCTTGACATGGTATTTGGAGTTTAGGAATAAAGTCATCACTAACTGATTTTTGTCTGGTCTCTGGAGAAGTCTGCAAATTTGAGTAGCACAATGTCTTCTTCGACCAGATATTTATGAAGGTCTTTTTGATTTTGTTTTATACTCTGAAGAAAAAAAAAATTACTAGCTCAATGTTTAGAAGGTTTTACTTACCAATTCTATTTTCGCATTGGCTATGTGTAGTTGCCAAGTCAACTGCTGAAAGCTACTCAGTTGATCCTAAAACAAGAATTCAATGCTTCTTATAATCATTATAATAATAAAGAATAAATAATTAGAAAGTTTCACAGTCAACTGAACACATCTTCAAAAAATCTCTACATGTAGCAGGAAATTCAATATGCCTTTGTAGATTTTAATTAGATTGCTTTTAGCTGTTGACCTCATAATTCAGAAAACTAGATTTACTACTGAACAATGTATCTAACTGTCACCCAGTTACAAACTGTCTCCTTCAAAAACTCCTAACTCACTCTCAAAATATGTAAGTACACATGAGCAGTGCCTATAAAGAGCCACACAGACTATGATGCTACTATAAGCATTTTTGCTAAGCACAGTAACAGATATGTACCCCTTAATTAAAAAAAAGCCTGTACGGACATGTTTAATTTGCTCTTCTCCGTATAGGATGTCTTGAGTCCATACAAAAAATGGCTCAATTAAGCTTGAGTCCCTGAATGTGAATTCTATCATCCTAGTAAAACTAGCGTTACACAGAAAAATGATCTGCAGCATGCCAAGTGCCTTCAGAGCATAGACAGGGCTGAAGTCCTTGAGCTGAAATATCTACTAATTCTGCTGCGTTCATCTAACAGTCTCAAGGTCAAGTATATGCCAGAACCCTATTCCTACAACTCACTTGCCTACTATATCCAATCCTTATGATAAGGATTTTTTGTTGATTTTTGTCAGTTCTAATTCTAGTTGGTCTTAACTATTTCTCTTTATCTCTGACAGTTACTCTATAAAAGCAACGCTAAAATAAAAGTTTATTTAACAAAAAAGTGTTTTCTCTGGGCAACCAATAGCATTTAAGAACAAAAGGCTGATTAACCTCACTCTTGTTCCAATGGCATTAAAATCCACCAAAAATTTAGTTACTAAGGAAAAGCAGAATCTGACAGCCCTAACAGCTACCAATGGATCTCTACAATCTACTATGTGAGTATGTTACCAGTAACTAACAATACAACACAAGAAATAACTTAATAGAAGAAATAAGAGCAGGAAGCTGGAACTACACAAAGGTAAGAGTCCTCATTCCTTGAAATAATTATGAAACTAGCTCAATAGCTATATGGATATCCTGTTTCTCAGAAAAGATTACATTGCTAAGGTGAACTTAATATGAAAACCCCCAAAAATCTGTAAAAGTGCACTTGAAATAGAAAAGAAATACTAAAAAATTTGTAGCTTCTCTTTACAGACATAGAAATACATGTAGCGAGGCACACATATACAGGTATAAAGTTTCTATTAGTTCTTCACACACTGAGCATCTTTATATAGCTCATCAAAGCAGAAGAGCTTTTCTAAGATTTCCTGAAAGGCCTCCCCCAGACACAGCAGAAGAGAAACAAGCTAACATTAGACAAATACCAGTCAATTTCATTTTTCATCTTTTTACAAATGCTTCCTTACTGAATAACAACAGGGAACGGAGACTACTTTTCCCACTGTTCAAACACAGGAGAACAAATGAAAGACTTTCACTTCAGACTTCAGAAATCTCTGGCAACTTTCAGATGTTTTACTCTACTAAAGACTTCCAACCATGCAGTTCAAATACATAATTATTTATATGCACATGCATATCTTGTGCATGTACACATATACATATATGTATATATGTACTCAGACTCAGGGCATTCACCAAGGTTTCTGCTCACGTTTTTGGAATAAAGAACTTTTCCAATCGTAATAGTGCTGAGTCAGTGACCAATCTGACCACTCAACTTTAGGTGACTATTATGGAAAATAATTAACAGTACTCATGATGCACTGAAATGTTCGTAATGTCTTCAACATTGTCAAAATCATAGAAAGACTTTTTGTCAAACAAAGAAGCAACTGCCTGAGACCACTGAAACCTGATCAGAATTTGAACTGTGATTGCGGATTTGAGATAAGACTACTGTCTAATATCTCAGGTCTGAGGAGAAATAAACAAGACCCAGGAGTTGGTGGAGGAGAAGGGTTTTGGGTGTGTGATGGTGCTTTCTTAAATCTCTCCACATCAAAGCAAAGGAGTAACTCCCTCCCCCTCTCCAGGAAGATCACATACACATGGGACATTCATGTGAGAGGCAGATGAGAAGAGGTCATAAACTATTAGACCCACAAAGCACCCCTGCAACTCATTCCTGAGGCCTTCTACTGTTAAAGGACTGCGTGTGATCCAAGTGAGGCAACAAACTCAGAGCCTGTCAGAAGAGACTGCAAAGCTTTCCCCCCACCCCCAGGGGAGGTGCCTGGCATCTCCTGAACATATATTAATCAACTGGACTTTATGTTTTGTGGGACCCTCACCACCAAGAAGACCAGAAGAACTGGACTGACAGGACACCTACGGTTTACATGGAGTAGTGATACATTTTCTATTTTAATCTCTGTCAATTTCTTTCTTCCCTCCCCTCCTTTTCCTATTTCTTTCTACCTCTCTGTCTCACATTTACCATTAAATAAAACCCATACTACTGACTTGGGCATCTAGTAATTTTAATAACCAAATTACTATTGTAATAATAATAATTTTAATAACCAAATCATAACAGTACTGTCAGAACCTACCCACTTCAGTTTGACTACACACAGATCCAGAATCTCTACAGTATAGGAAGACATAGCAAAATTAACAAAAATATAAAGGAAAATTACATTCCGCCTTTTCCTTTCAGTTACATGAATCTGCGTTTCAGTCAGGCATTCCTGGTACTGCTGCTGAAGTTGATCATGTTCCTGTAGTAACGTCTGCCAGAGTTCAACTGCTTGTTCTTTTTCCTAAGTTACAGAACAATACCTTGTAAAAATATTCTATTACAGCATATTTATCTTCATCTATCATTATCTAACAAGAGAGATCTTAACTTCTATTTTGAAGAAATGCCACTACCTATAATTTTCTCTGCTCACATTTTAACTACACAGAGCAAATTCAGATGCAGAAAAACATGCTCAGAATTTCAAATTCCACTTACTAGTGAATCACAAGTTCTCTGCTTTTTTTTTGAAGAGCTCAAACTTTCACAGGTTTTAAGGTAGGCCTACAGTATAGATAATATTCAAATACCAAATTCAGCTATCAAATTAACTTCAACTTTATCATACACAACAGGATTGATAGATCACTGTAATAAGCTGAACAAAATTTGATTGCATTTTCAGATTTAAATATTATTTTCCCACATGTACTCAGCCCCCTCATATCACATTACAGTGGTTTTGATTAAAATGACAAGCTACTACAAAAAACGTGAATTGAACAAAATATATCATTAAGTTGCTCGTCTTGAATTCAACATACAGATCAAGTCAACGAGATAAAATAACTGGCACAAATTCTTCTATGAATCTAGGAAAGAAGTTCCTTCAGGTCTTTAAATTCCACGTCAAGAGGGCCTCAAAACAGTTTCCAGGAAGTCTGAAAAAATGAATTCTGAATCAAGAAATAAAACAGTTTTCCCTAATCTTTGAAGGCACAACAAGAGAAATAAAACAGTATCAATCTTTCATCTCACACACTTGCTTTGCCAGTCGTAGTTGTTCTTGAAGGTTTCTCACTACGCCCTCATCTGCAGGAACATCATTTTCAAGATGCATGAAAGGAAAAGCCTCCAGTTGCTTCTCAAGAACCTCTTTCAACTCTGCATGCAGCCTGGAATTCAAAGAACTAAGTTCAGCACAGTATTTCTTTAAGAGGTATTTTTTTTAATAACTGAAATATACTGTGCCTTCCATCTGTAGATATTACTTACTTCTTAGTCAAATTAAAATCTATTAAGTTATGTTCTATAAGCACAAAAGACAGTTTGAAATAGTTTCATATCTAGTTCTTCTAGCGATATGGTTAAATTTCCTATACCTGGTGCTATAATCTGTACTAAGCATTTTAAGACTAACATTAAGATCCTGAATCAACTTAGTAGTTGAAGATTTCAAAGATTTCAAGGTTCTAGAAAAAAAGCTTTTAAATGTTTAGAAACCAAGAGAAAGAGCAGTAGTTACATGGCAGTGCAACTATTTACCTTTCATTTTCCTTGGTGACTTCTTCCAATTTTAGCCTCATCTCGCTCATTTGTACCTGACACCAAGACATACAAGAGTAAACACTCATTTAAGTTACACGAACTCTTGTAATTCTTTCATCTTTTATTTCTGAGTGATACTGTAAAAGATGGACAACTTAATTCAGCATAATTCAGTAAATTAAAGTCAATAGCTTTTTTAAGGGATGCCACGTAAATTTAACAGCTGCAAAGTCCTGTTATACCTCAGCATTCAGATGTTATTTTGGGCATTAAACTTAACCTTTTGAAATTCTTAGCAGTCATACAGTTTGATTTTTAATTAACTCAAGTTCTTTTAGGGGCACAGTGGATAACTCTCATCTTTCATGCCATAAGCATTTGAGAAAAGTTTAGGAAACTAAGGAGAAACTTCAGTTAAATGAATCAAACTGGCTGTTTTGTTAACTAGTGCAACAAAACCTTATTGCTTCTGCTGCCTTCTGAAATCGGCCAAGCTTGAAGACTTTTTTTGCAAAGTCTTTATGATGGACAGATCAAACAAATTCAGTGCATTAAACCAAAACCAGTGTATAATTTCTGCATGTAGATCACAAGTAAAAAATTGCTTTCTGTATGCCACAGGTTTTAAACATATCACTTCGCTTTTTGGCATGTTACAAAGCATTAAGAAGTTTCATTTTCTGTGACAGAACGGAGGACAGTTCCCTTCCACTTCAGTTTCCATGATAATACACATTTAAAGAAATATTTGAATCTGAAGAATTAACAAGAATGAAGAAGGCTGGGTGTATCTATACTTGCAAGACTGAGTTGGACAGCATCAGATCAGACCTGGAAGGAAAGAGAGAGAAACAGCTACCTTGTCTCAATGTCACCTAGAAATATGCCTGCAACTGTATCAGAGCATCTAGAGAAATAAAGCATGCATGTTTCATTTCACAACATTGCTTCTCCAAACAGTAAACTGTTGCAATTTGGGCAATGTCCCAATCTTTTCACAGAAAGCTCTCCATTCATCTGCTTGAGGCAGACTGCAGTCCAGCAGGTTTGTGAAGCATGACAAAAACTAGTGGCCTAGATATTAAGACCACTAACAATACACAGTCTGAAATGTTAGGAACGTCCATACCTGATAAAGCTGCAGCTGTTCTTTCATTTGCTCCAAGTGTTTATCATACTCTGTGAATAGAGCTGACACGCTAAAAAGTCGAAAAACATGCTTAGGATAAGTTTTGTAAAGCTGAAACATTCTGATAATTAACTATTTTTAAAGAATACTTGATCTAGAGACCATAACAGAACAGTCACTTTTCTTGAGTTCCAAGCTTGACATTCCCCAGAATCTACTGAACAAATTTGATTACTACTTTTAAACTATGATCATTAACAGCAAGAGTCCTGTATAACAGAACTAGAACATGGGACACTATCAATGACCATTAATACAGCATTAATATTTCATACATAGAATTCCAAAGTTTATTCCTGCTTTCACATACAACAGTAAGGTAGCCTATAAGACAATGTAAAATACTGTAATTCTACTTCTATACTTTTTCCATCCTAATATTTTCATAATTGAAAGCAATTCTCTGAAAATTCTGTATTTGTCTAGATTAATAATGCCTTAAAAGTTAACAAGAAAGGCTAGGTTATTTTTGTAACATGAAATTACAGTGATTATGAAACCATTTCCTGATGGGCAACTGTTAGTTTAAGACTGTCAAATAAACATTTTTAAAAACATCCACCTGATCTCAACAGACAGCAGTTACCTGGATCACTACAATCCTACCAGAACTTCTATTTATTATCTTAAGATTTAGACTAGAGAATTCCTTCATTCATCTCTCATCCTTTGTTGGAGATTGTGGAAGTAAAGTCAGTAATTTAATTTCCTGAATAAACACAATACTATCTAAACACAACTGCTACAGCAACACCTCTACAGACTCCATAAGTTCTCAGACCTTTGAACACATGTACATAAGACCCAGTTCACCTGGATATTTACACTTCTGTGTGCATTCAAATCCATTGTAGCACTCCAACTTATCACTTGAAATCAGTTACCTTTGGTCCCTTTGGTCCATCACCCTGGATCCTAATAGGCCATCACCACCAAGGGCACTTTTCTGTAACGGAATTATTCACGTATTAGTACTTGCATGTAATTGTATGTAGTTTCAAACTTTTATATGTAACCCAAAACTGTCTGTACTGTAATTGTACACAATATCCTATGGAATTACTTTCAGGTTTATGTTCAAAACTCCTAGTGTTCTGGCCCAATATGTAAAAATAGTATTTTTTTTTCCTGGAGATCTCTGATATAAAGTATAATTGCGTCTGAAGGGGAACCACCTCAATCTTAAAAGAACAATCCTAAGTTTGGCTAAGTGCTAAGTCTATTTCCATGCATCTCAGCACCAGGAATGTGCTGAAGCCCTAACTTCTGCACAGACTTTCAGACAGGCTTACGGTACCAACCACAAAAAGTTACCTCAGAATGAGACCAATGAGAAAAGAAAAGTCTATAAAAGTAAAAAAGTGTACTACATTACAAATCAAATGTTCTTTCAGGGACAAAGCTTATGAAAATGCACCAAAAATACCATAATTCACTGTTGAGACAGTTTTGTTCTGCTGTTGCTGCTTGGAAAAACAACAAGCAACTTGAGTTGTGTGACAGACCCAAAGCAGGGCCAGGCCATGTTGAAGTGAGCTGTGCCCTGTGTTGTTTGTTGCAAAACCTCATTGCAAAAATTCTTACTACTTCCATTCCTCAGTTCACATACCTGCTCAGCAATAACTCTCAAAAATCTCATCTGCTTCATAGTGTCCAAGTGCCATATTTGGCCTCGGATCTGAAAAATACCAAGTTTGAGAATCATGGCTACAACATTACATATTATTACGTAAATGTGACTGCCAGTCAGAAATATGTTTAATAGTATAGTGCTTTGAGGGCAAAAAAAATGCTTCTAAAATTCTTCTATTTAGCACAATTTTTTAAAAGAAAACAGGATTTGAAAAAGCCTACAGAGACTGTAATAATAATGAATTCCATTCCTTTCATATTCCTTCTGTTTTAAGAAATTCTAAAAAATGAAGTTTCTGCCTAGAAAACACACAAACACATATGCATCTTCATGATTTGCAAGGTCTAAGGGCAACAAATCACATTGTGTATCAAATTCAATTAGCAGGATTCTGGGTTTGTCTAGTTTGGAGGAAAGCAGGCTGAAAAGCAACCTCTCTGCTTTCCACTGCTTCCTGAGGAGAGGAAATGCAAAGGGAGGTGCTGAGCTCTTCTCCCTGGTATCCAGTAATAGGGTGCATTGGAGCAGTTTAAAGCTGTGCCAGAGGACGTTTATACTGGACATTAGGAAGCACTTCTTTCCCGAGATGGTGGCCAAACACAGGAACAGACTCCCTAGAGAAGAGGTTGAGGCCCTAAAGCTCTCAATGTTTAAGACACATTTGGACACTACACTGAAGAACATGCTTTAACTTTTGGCCAGACCTGAACTGGTCAGGCAGTTCAACTAGGTGATAGTTGTAGGTCTCTTCCAAATGAAATGCTTTATTCTATTTTGTAAGAACCTGAGTAACACCTTTGTAACTGGAACAGGGAATGAAGAATGATTTATACAACTTCTTGACTATTTTTCTTGAAACATATCCCATGGATCTTTTTCTAGTTCTAATCTTCTAAAGGAGGATATAGGAAAAAGACAGAGGCAATAGAAAGGAGGTAACAGTAAAATAATGTAAGGAACAGGATGGGGAAAGTTGCTGTCCTTACCAGACAAAGTATGTAAACATGAGAAGACATAGGTGCAAAAGGGGGCAAATTGTACACACCCTTTTTAGAAGCTCATCTTCAATGCTGAATCATTAAATACATTCTGGTAAAAGTTCCAGCGTATCACAAAAATATGTAATATAATAGAGGATTATTATTTTTAGTTTTGGATGCTAATACTTCAAAAAGCATTCAGGTAAAACCCAACTTTTACACTGATCAGTGCCAGAGACTAGAATTTCATTCCAAGAACCTTCTTTACAGGTACATACTTAACGCAACAAATACTTATTCTAAACATTAAATACAGTACTACTTAAAAATCTCTTTTTAGGTGTATTACACACATTCAGTGTTTTAGAACTTTTATTTTACATTCATGAAGTAAGAGACACATCAATCCATATATCAGACTACGGTAGGCCTCAAACAACTTTGGGCTCAGCTGGCATACAGGACAATTTCCAATTTGTCTTTTGGCACCCATAAAAATGTGTAAATATTTTTTTAAAGAGAGAATCAAACTCTTTGATAGGAAAGGCAATTCTTACCACTTCACAGTACATTTAGTCTGAGAGCCTAAAGATTTATAAAATAAGAAGGTAGAGCCAAACAAAGTGAAACCGAAAAATCCAGTATGAAGTCAGAGACTTTGGGTCTTTTAAGCAGCGAGGTATCTATTGCAACGTTGGGAGCAAGCGTGATTTGCATCACCCAAAAACTTTCTCAAAAATACCACAGAAAATCAGGGGTTTTATACAATTTTCATATATGATTCTTATACGAATTCATATGATTGCAACTCTATGTATTAATAATAGGCGGAGCTTAGGCAGACCTTAGGGCAGTGCTTTTCTTGGCCCTCAATTTCAGGGGTACATCCGGCCTTCAGCCCTGAGTCTGGGGTCTTTTCCTCATCTTCCTCAGTCTGAACTATTTACCTTTCCAATGTTCTTGCCCTGCTCACTGAAGCTTGGAGAAAGCCTTGGCTCTAGGCCTATTTCTCCTATTCAAATGTCTACCTTATCCTACCTTATCTTAATTTATTACCTCTAGGTCTATTGTATACTGCTTCCAGCATTCTTCTAAGTTTTGGTCCAGTAGGCAGAACAGAAAAGGCAGAATACTCTGTAAAGATGTTAAGGGGGCCTATCTTAGTTAACTCTTTTAAGGCCTGACTCTCATTTCAAAAGTAAGTATGGAAAGGCAAAATTCCAAATATTTGAAAAAACTCAACTTGTTCACATCACAGCATAATGAGCACTCTTGCAAAGTTCAATAAACATACAGATTTTTGAACCAGAATGACTCTGTTGGTTCAGACAGAAGCTTTTCTGCTACTGAGGTCTTTGGAATCAAGAGCTAACCTTTCACCTTTGGCCACCTAAAGCCATCACACAAAACTTTCTACCAATTGAAATTCTTAGGTTTGAGTGATGCACAGCTATAGCACTTCATGCACTGTGACTTTGTCTTACTACTGTGCTATCAAGTTTTCCTGCAACACTGTGACAGTTCTTCAGACAACACATCCACCCATTTCCTATTTACAGGGAATATAAGCTGTGCAGAAGCAATTTCTTTTTGCCAGTATTATGCTAAGGTGTAGTCTGATAATCATGTTAAGAAATGTTAAAACTATCAAAATTGTATCGTATACTGATTTTAGTCTGCAAAGCAAATTTCATAAGTAAATGGCAAGACAGCTTTTTCTACTTCTGAGGTGTAAGCCAAGCATAGGAAATGCCGTGGTTTCATAATTAATGAGGCACTGACACAGAAACGTATGTGGTCTTGGCTACTATCGTAATTAGCAGCTTTTAATTATTAGTGTTTAGCTAACTAAAACTATTATTCACGCTGTTACTCAATATAAACTTTCACTGCCACCAACGCTCACCTGGCTGTGCCCGCGTTCCCACCGCAGAGTTCCCCTCGGCAAACACCCGGGGAAAAGCCACTTATTCCAGCCGCTCGAGTGCAAGGAAGGCGAGAGCCGTTCTGGATGGGTGAAGGCGGCAACTGGCGGGCGCCGGGAACAGGCTCCCCTCACCCAGGGACGAGCTCGGGTGAGGCCGACGAGTGGAGCTGCCTCTCCGCTCCCTACCCTCAGCCCCGGGAGGAAATCATCCCCAGTGCCACCACAACCGCCTCCGTAGCCCGACAGCTGAGCCTCACAACAAATCCCGGCCACTCCCGTCCTCCAGCGCTTCCGCTCCGCCCTCAGCGACGGCCTCGGTCACGTGGAGCCCAGACAGGGCGGGGCTCTACGGCGGCGGGGGCGGGTGGTGTTAGGGGCTCCGGGCTTTGTTGTGGAGCCAGGTTTTTTGGGGGGCGTGGCAGCGGCGGGCTGTCTGAAGGTGTAAGAAATCCCTCGAAAAACTTCTCGAGGAGTTTGTGGGTTGAAAGTGGGCGATCACGCGTTAAACTCCCCTTCAGGAAATTAGTTTGTGGCTGCAGTAGCGGAGGCGGGAACCGAAAGCGGGAGCGATGTGGAGCCCTCTGGGAACTCATGCCTTTTGGAGGTTGTAGCCAGGTGGGGATCGGCCTTTTCTTCCAGGCAGTCAGCGACAGGACGAGAGGACACAGTCTTAAGCTGCACTAGGGGTGGCCGTCTCAGAATCAATTAGGTTGGAAAAGACCTCTGAGATCGAGTCTAACCTATTGTAATAGACAGCTATGATTCGTGTCAAAAAAAGAAACAAATGGGTTATTGTAGCCTCAGGAAAGAAGAAAACAAACGGTTTGTAAAACTTAATTACATGCCCATAAAGAAATAAAACAGGCCACTGCCTCCCTTGTTTTCCTAGACATGAGATAATCTTAGAATTTATAACTTGTTAGGATTTATAACTTTTTAGAATTTATAACTTACTAGAATTTATAACTTGTTGTAAAAGATAACAAATTAATTATTCTTAGTTGTAAAAAGAAACATATGTTGAATACCTGAAATAGCTGTGTAAAGGGATGTAATGAATATGTACGGAGTGTCTAAAATATATACTGGACACATTCACTGTTTTGGGGTGGCAGGCTTTAGGGGCAAGTCTCCTCCTGTCACCCAGCGCTGCTTGCTTTTATCATATAATGAATTCTTATTCTAAAACTTATAATATTTTGAGACTCTGTTTCTCACACTGTAACCAAACTACCATCGTGTCAAGTAGACCATGGCACTAAGAGCCATGTCCATTTCCTTAAACACCTCCAGGGATGGTTGTCCAGCCTAATTGATTCTGTGATTCTAGTAATGAAGTCTTAAATACCACAAAAGCTGCTGTCTCTGACTCAGTTTCCAACTTTTCCCCTGGAAGCGACTAATAAACAGAGCGGTTTATTCCTTCCTGCTTGTTTCTGTCCTTTTTGCTGTCATGAGTACAGTTTGGGATGGAAGAGGCAAATCCCCTTGGTGAGGTGAAACATGAGGCAATGACAGTACTGATCTCCTTGCTGGTGAGGTGTAACACTGCTGTGGCTGAGGTCTGTGATTCCCAAGAAAATAGATATCTGGGTAGAGATGAAATAACCCAGTCTACTGCTTCCAACTGAAAGGAATGTGGTTACAACTTAGCTACAGAGCCAGCACCTCTCTAGTCACAAGACTTGACAGCATGTGCGTAATTCTCAGTCAGGCTATTCACTGCCAGTTCTCTCCTGTGGCTGAGTGATGAGTAAGGAAGCAAATCAAAGATCCTTTTTGTGGAGATGGGTAGGAACTCATAATACTGATAAGGGTAGGGGTAGCAGGCCATAAGATTGTTGTAAACTGGGTTCCACTGGTTCTTTTGCTTATTACATAGATTGAGGCTATTCTTAAGGCTTGTACAGTTAATTCTAAGTAACATCAGCTGTTGAATTGCAGTATCCTCTGTTCTTGCTGCTCTGCAAAATTTCAATGTGTTTAACAAGATGTGCTTGCGGTTTTCCGTGAAATCGCTTAGTTTGGCTGGTTTGCAATTGACTGCAAAGAAAAGCTTTAGCTAATTGCTTCATTTTCTTGTATCTTGAACATTCGTTAAAGGTTTTCCTCAATCTATTTTTCTCATGTTTCCAAATCCTCTAAGACCATGAGGTGGAGACTGTTTTGTTTATCTGTTCTCTTGATAAATATTTCTAATGGGTTTGGAAGGTATTTATTTAGATGCTTAGTTGAAAAGCCTTAAGCTTGATAAGACTTCAGAGTAATGTGTAATTCTGCAGTTTTAAAAACCTATGAGAAGCAACCTTTATGTAACTTTTTTTTTAATTGTTTTACAAAGCTAATCTATTTCAGTTTTAATGTCAAAAACATGATTCTTTTTCTTTGTACGAAAGCATGTCTTTTTTTCCCGGGCAAGCATGGAATCTGAGATCTTCTTTGACAAAACTTTCTTTTCTCATTTATGTAGTATATGGAATTTAGAATTAAACACACATGGTATGGTTTACCTGTGAGCCATGACCTGGTTTTGATTGGACTGAGGCCAGACAATGCAGGACTACTAAAAGAAGTTCATGGTCCCTTCTGTAATGACCCTCAAGCACCACTTGGAGAGCTAGGGAAACCTTTTGGTAGACTGTGGGACTATGAGGGTGAGTGTAACAGTTCTGGTGCAAATAGATCTGATTTCTGTAGACACTGATGTTCCTCTGCAGTTATTGTGCCTGGTCTTTATTTAAGAGTCTGTGATGATTGTTTTTTCAAACTGATCTAACAGTTGTGTCTGTATGACATCTAATTCAGCTTCTTTGTCCGCAGTACTGCTTTTACAAGTCAGACCTAAAATGTAAAGTAAAAATTTTCCTTTCTGCTATGTCCTGAGCAACCTGTGAAAGAATACTGGGAAAGAATGTAGTTGTAATCATTGCCTTACCCTTAAACAGCTCCTCAAGTAACTATAAGCCTCCTGCTATATTCAGATGAAAACTACTCCAGACTGACTCAGGAGTGATGCTCTTTTTCTAGGTTGTTGCGGCGGAGCTCCGGAGTCAAAGA
>VZRE01002161.1:0-15268 GCA_013396775.1 Cephalopterus ornatus
ACTGGAGGTCCCTTCAAGAGGATCGGAAGAAACATCAGCCCTCCTATTCTGTCTCAGGACTTGCCCACTGGAAACTGGAGCGGCATTTATCCTTGAAGAATTTTCTGCCGTGGTTATCTTCCTCTCAACTCATGTACCCATGCTGCCAGGGCAGAGGTGGGTTTTCCACCCCACTTCCTCATGTCCTCTTCGTGGTCATGCAGGTAAAACCATGGGTTACCTCGTGGTGTGTATCCTCTCTGTGTTTGCTCCCAATAGCAGAGACTGACGGGGCATGGGACATTTCCTATCTAGTTTGCTCAAGTCTTTTGAGTCTGTCTGCAGTCTTGGACAGTCTTTCAACAGCCGAGGCACAGGTCGGTAGGGAGGAAAAAAGATGATCTTCATGTTGCTGGAGTCAGGTAGTCATCTGAAGCACTGTTTGTCCTTCTTTCATTGACATCAATGCCAATGAGTTGGTGTACGACAATGGTGCGCTCCATACAAACTTCTGCCATGTGGATTGTGTACCTGGACCTCCTCTGTATCTACGGGGAACTGCTCATTATTTGAATCCTTGCAGATTACCTCCAGCACAGCTAATTCTCTCAGGTACTGTATACCTTTCTCCACGGTGTTCCACCTGCTTGGGCACACTACTAGATCATCCTTGAGAGAATACCTGTCAAAGTAGGTATTGTATTTTATTCTCTTTTTCCAACATTGTTTTGAAGAATCTGTTCCTTTAAGACTAACCCCCTTGCCAGGTGTGAGGTGGGGGAGAGGACAGAGTAGTCCTGGATGCCAGGGCAGAAGCAGAACTCCCTCCATCTGAGAGCCACCTCTCTGCCCCGGCATGGGAGAAAAACAAAAGGGAGCAGCCACATGAGCACTGCAAGCCACACGGCTCCACACACCTCAGCCACTGTCAGGGATGAGAGTCGCCACTGCTGAGTCAGAAAGGAGCTGAGCCCAGCTGAGTGATGCAGAAAAGCAGCCCTCTGCTACCTCACAAATCCCACTCTATGAAATCTCGCTGTGGAGTCCCAGCCGAGGGGAAGCTATGTTAGGGCTGGTATGGAGAAATAAACTCCATTTCAGCCAGACTGAATACACAGACGAAATAGCCTTCCAGGTTTTTGCTTTGCCCTTGTTTCCCCATGGTTTTTCTCTAGCTGGGGGGACGTTAAACCGTAGGAACTTTTCTGCCACAGTACTTTCTTTGTCTTCCAGGGGGGAAGGGGAGGGCGGGGATAGCACATGTCAGCCACCATCTTGTCTGTGCACCAAGGGGGAAGAGACGAGGAATGATTTATGTCTATTATTGGCTAAAACTATTTTGTTTGTATTGTTACAGTTGTATTTTTTTCAGTAAACTTATTTTTTAACTTATATCTCCTTGAATTTTGTCTGTCTGTTTTGGTGAAAGGGGACAGGTTTTAATAAAAGGGGAGGGGGATCATTAGTTGGAGTCTCCGTCCCAGCATTTGTCTTAAACCAAGACAATACCTTTCTCTCACACTTGACAGGAGTCACCTCCAGAGTCTGAGAGTTTCTGTCCTCTTCCCAATCCCCTTGGCAGTGCCCATATCCTGGGACAGGGATCCCAGTTGATTGCCTTCACTACCATCTAGTTTCATATCATGGGCCATGATATCCCAGCATCAGAGCAGCCAGGTCACCACCAGGGGCTCTCCCAACTGGAGGCTGAAATTTTTTTGCATATCTCGCAGCTCACCCAGGGATAGGGATCGGGTGATTATCTCTGGCCCTCCCTCTTCCTCCTGTTCTGAGGGCCCCGCTTCCTCTTCATCTCTCACTAGGCAAACTGATTTTGTCTTGGATTTCTTCTTCTGTATAGGAGCAACTGCTACTGGCACAAGTTGTTCCTCTGGTTCAGCTGCAGTTTGAGGGGCCACAGTGCCTGTTGGTCTGCTTTCCTCCTCATCCTCCTGAGGGTGCTGTCTAGTATCGAGCAGTGTCTGATAAATAGTAGCCAGGGCCCAGCACACTGCAATAAGTTGGTCCTTTCTGAAGTGGCCACAGCATTCTCCTTGCAAATATTCTGTCACTTTAACAGGGTCCTGCAGTGGTTCAGGGGTGAACTTCCAAACCATTGGAGCAGAGTATTTCCACAAAAACTAGCCCATTTTCTCCCACATTCCATGCCACTCATGACTATCCACGCTCATGGCAGATCTCTGAACGACCTTCCTAAAAATCTCTGTCCTGACACTAAACATGGTATAGACTGTACTGAGGAGACATAGCAGACATAGCAACAAGAGCATGCTTTCCTTAACATCCAAAGGAAATTCAAAATTCTCAAAAGCTGTTGTAATAGGTCTGAAGGAGGAAAAGGAGGTGAAAAGCTGGGGAAATAGATAAGAAAACAAACAGTAACAATACTAATAACAACAGTGTATAAGCAAAAATACTCACTGAGTCCAACCCAACGTGACTGCAGTTGGAGCAACTCCACTGCTCTGTTCGCTGTTTGCTCCCTCAGAAAAATTAACAAAAAGGGCAGCAACCCCTCCATGCATCAGCTTTTTCTTCCACCCGAAGCCATGTCCCCTCCCTTCCTGGAAGTGAGAATCCCTTACTTCCAGCCCAGAAATTATGTGGGTGGTATAGAATGACAACCTAGACACACCCACAGGGCTCCAGGCTCTTGGCTACTCTGAAAAATTAAACCTGTCCTTGGCCAAAACAAGGACACTCCTCCCCTGCTGAGCAGCTCATTAGGGTATGGGGAACATGGGTTGAGGTCAGTTCATAACACTTTGTCTCCAATGCTCCTTCCTCCTCACACTTTCCCCCTGGTCCAGCATGGGGTCTCTCCCATGGGATGTAGTCATTCATGATCTTCTCCAACGTGAGTCCTTCCCATGGGATGCAGTTTTTCAAGAACTGCTCCAGTGTGGGTCCATCCCACAGGTCACAATTCCTGCCAGGAGCCTGCTCCAGTGTGGGCTCTCCTCAGACTGCAGCTTTTTTGTGGGTTAACCCTGGTATGCAGTGAAGTCCCATACAGCTGCTCGCTCATTCCCAGCTTAACTGTCCCAGCTCTCTTCTGTCCCAACTTCTTGTGCACCTGTCAATTCAATACTCTCTGAACAGGTTCTTTTAGATATCCCATGCATGGAGGGTGCAATTTTGAATTTCTATCTGTAGAAGGATCAGAATGTGTTGTCAAGACTAGCGATTTTTAAAATTTTCTCTTTTAAACACTGATGAAAAAAATGAAAGAAATAAGAATGGCAAAAGGTTTTAAAATAAGATCAGAGAAAAGAAAGTTCTGAAATCTAGGTATAGGCTGTCTAGGACTCTGAATAGAAACCTAAGTGTCTGTAACTAGATATCAATGCCATTGGCTTGGCTATTTAGAGGAAGCTGAATAATTATAAAAAATGAAAGCAATAACAGGGAAATTATGCAAAGTATTGGAGAAAACCATATGATTGGTGAAGCAATGGGACAAGCTGCCACAAGAAGTTGTTAAATCACCTTTATAGAGTTATTCATGAAGACTATACATCAACTTACAGGATATAATTTAACAATAATGCAATGAATCCTGACATTGTATAGGAGTATGCACTAGAACCCCTAGAGGACCATTTTTTCTCATATATTTCTGTGAAAATTCACTGAGAGTGATTTCATTTGGTATAACATAAATAATTACCTGCTTTCTTTTTTCTATTATTATTTGAAAAGTTACATGATGTCATAGCTACCATAGATGAAAACTGATGAACTGATATGCATTGGATATAAGACAATTTCCTTTTTATGTCAGCACTCTTCATGATATTTTTAAGGAGCTTAAAAAAACAGGAAGTTGCTGTCAGAGACTGAAACAGTTAATGACTTACACATTCAAAGATCACCAAATGACTTTTGCAAACTGAAATGCAGCTGCTCACCCAGCAAAGCCTCCCCCCCTCCCCAAAACTGCTAAAGGATCAGATAAGTGGGTGCCATTGTCCGGCTATCCTGGGTGCAGATGCCTGTCTGAGGAAGGGAAGAGGTTAAGAAGAGGCAAATCCTGAAAGGCAGAAAAATCCCTTTTATCATGCCAATGTCCTCCCTTTCTGCGCATCTAGCCTGGGCTATACATCTCAAGTGTTGGACCTGATGGACCATGATTGAAGCACAATAGGCAGCTGCAACTGTCTTCTGAGATGTCAGAGGCTCATGGCACAGCCGTGACACTATCCCTTGTAAAACTTCCCGCCCCGGGAGGTACAAGGCATTCTCACCTGAGCTTGAAGTGTATAATAACTCATATAACCTTTGAGTTTTGTGGGGGGTTTCCCCCAGCCCCAATGGAGCAAGACCACCACTTCAACCAACAGATATGGAAGCTGCAACTACCAAGTTTCATCGCTGGATCCAGTGGGTGGTGACTGTATACATTCTTTCCATCCTTATCCTTTCTTTCCCTTTCTCTCCCTTATGCATTTCCTTAAGTGTTACCTTATGGCATATATGGGTGCTGAAAGGAATGAGGCTGCACACACAGAGAGTTCAATTTTGGGACTTGTCCACCGATCTTTCTGGCATTCCCCTTTTATTAGGGTTCCTTTGTAAACAGTACTTGGTGTTTGTCTTTTAGTTAACCAGAATTCCCAGGATCTTGCTAAACTGGTGTTTTGATGCCACACATTCACACTTGTCTCATGTTTGACTGTTTTCAGGCACGGGAAAAACATGCAGACCATGCAGACCGTTAAATGGTGTTCGCTTTGAGAACACAGCACTCTCTTTATCAAAAACACCAGTCAAGCTGGGAGAAAGTTAATTTTCTTCCTAGTAGCTGGTACAGTGCTGTTGTTTGGATTTACTATGAGAACAATGTTGATAATACACTTAAGTTTTAGTTGTTGCTAAGTAGTACTTACCCTAAGTCAAGGACTTTTCAGTTTCCCATGCTCAGCCGATGAGGAGGTGCACAAGAAGCTGGGAGGGAGCATAGCCAGGACAGTTGACCTGAACTGGCCAAAGGGATATTCCATATCATAGAATGTCATGCTCAGTATATAAACTAGGGGGAGTTGGCTAGGAGGGACTGATTGCTGCTCGGGGACTGGCTGAGCATGGGTCAGTGGGTGGGGAGCAACTATATTGTGCATCATTTGTTTTTCTTGAGTTTTATTCCTCTCTCTTTTTGTTATCTCCCTTTTCATTACTATTATTATTATATTTAACTTTATTTCATTTATTAAACTGTTCTTATCTCAAATGACGGTTCTTACCTTTTCCAATTCTCCTCCCCATCTCACCAGGGGCAGGGGGGAGCGAGGAAGCAGCTACCTGGTACTTAGTTGCTGGTAACAAACCCTCTTGCTACATGAATGTTCATAAGAAAAAAAGTTTTCCTTTCCTAAGTTTGCTATAACTTAAAATGTTTCATAACATGCTCACTCTAGAACAGATCAGGATTTCCTTACTCATAAAACATCTTATTCCATGAAAATATACAATAAACAGAATAATGGTGTTGTTCTGCAACTAAAATTAGTGCCCTTAACTGCAAGTAGTATCTGAATCTAGTTGTTCTCATGTGTTTGACTCAGTTCTCTGTTGGTTGTTTTTTCCCCCATGTCTCCTCTTTTCTCCCGTTACCTTTCAACATATAGAAAAATGCTGTGAAAAGACTGAAGTACTATTTCTTCAGCTCTTAAGCCATTTTTTTTTTACCTTATCATCTCTCTGTCCTTTTCACCATACATATTACTATCACTTTGAACTATTTTTTGGTTTATCTTCCCTTCTTTTGATTTTACTTTCTCCTTTTGCAGCTTTTCTGCAGAAAATGTGCATTGAAAATTTTTAGGATGGGTATTTTAGCTATTTTACATAGCTGACAACACTCAAATCTTCAGTTTTTTGGAACACATACAACGAACGTGGGCTCATTACCCAGTGCACAGCACCAATTCACACATGGAGGCAAGGTATTTCTATTTTTTTTATTCTAGTTTGCACAAAATAGGGAGCTGGGTGGTTCCCACAAAAGGCTGGCTCCGTGATAATCAGAACTTTACACCATTTATACATTTTAACAAACAAAGGCATCAGCATTCATTGGTTACAAATTACATAGATTTTTCATTAATTAGTACTCAACTCCCTATTTGCTAGTTATATCTCTCACTTCTCATGCTCATTAGTCTGCAGGCACAGTTCCTCCCTCCATTTGAGTCAGGGGTCCATTTTGAGTAGGTGGTCAATGGGTTGATGGTCATGATCTCCCTTGCTGGAATTACCTTTCCCCCAGTTACTGTTCAGTCCTGCTGACTTTACTCATGGTGGCTGTCGTTCAGACAGCCCATTCCTCTTGAGATTGTGTTCTCTTTTCTTTAAAACAAAGGAATAGCTAAGCCTACAAGTTTCTACAAGTTTCACAATACAATTGCTTAATCATAACTGCCTAGCTAAAGCTACTGCATTCAGAGAAATAAAGTTGTCAAAATAAGCTGTTAATTCAAGCTCTTGGTCACGAGTGTGGAAATAGAGAAAAGAATAACATCCTTTATGCTATGATTTACAGATCCAGGAATTTAAGCTCTCACATGGGAAATCCCATATTATACAGGTGTCATAGGTTTCAAGTGTGCTAAAAACTGGGTAGGAAGTTTTCTTCCCTTCCCTCCCTGCCTGCTGCTGTGAGGGAGGTTGAATGGGCAATTAACAACATAAAGGAATTGGCCAAGACCTGACATTCCAAGCTGATGGCCCTTGGAAAGTCTGTGAGGGGGAGGAGTGTCTTTTGGCCTTTTGGTTTTATCCCTCTCCGGGAGAGGAAGGGGTGAGGTTGTTGTTACCGGGGGGACAGAAGCAAAGTGTGGGTTGAAAGAAGCTCTGGAGTTTCTGTCTTNATCCCTGGGCCCCTCCTGCAAACCCGGGGCCCCGCATGGCGACCGCCTGATCCAACAGCGCCCCCTGCTGGCCAGCACAGAGCACTGCAGGTTCTGCTCCTCCAGAGATCCAACAGCGCCCCCTGCCGGCCAGCACAGAGCACTGCAGGCCCTGTGCCTCCAGGGCTCCAACAGCGCCCCCTGCTGACTGTGGTTAGATTTGGGCCAAAAGCACAAACTGAACTGTTTACTTTTTGAAGGGAATTTTTGGGTATAGGATTATTGTTTGGTGGGGTTTGTTTTCTCTGTGTTTTGTTGTTGTTGTTGTTGTTTTGCCAGTACAAATAGATCTTTTTAATAAAGGGCTGTTATTTTTCTTTTTCTCCACACTTTCTCAATTGGAGCCTCTTAATTTCAGATTTACAATTGCTTAGAGGGAGGAGTCTTTTTGGTCTTTCCTCATAACTCATCCTCCTTAGCAAAACACCTCTGTCTCATTAAACCGAGACAACAGGGCTCCTAGCATCCCAGTGTTCACACCATCCACTCCTCCAGACTTCCCTTCACCGCTGCATCCTCCAGTGAGACACCAAGAGCCTGTAACCCTTCCTCCTTAGCTGCAACAACCAAGAAATCTGGGGCATTGTCCTGGGTTACACAACAATTATGGTATCCAGCTTTTCTTTTCTCAAAATATGCCTTTTTGGCTGTTTGGTGTTTTGCATTCTTTAAAGAGACTGAACTGCTAGTGATTAATGACTCAAACATTTGACCATCTGCAGTGACTGCCCAGGTGCTGTAAGAGACTGGACTATTGATGCTAATGGCTCAATCAGCGGTGGGCTTTGCTAACAATGTGCAGAGTGGCCACCAAGGACAGGTGCTGAAGGCATGCACATCTGACACCTCAGGCTAGAAGATGGATGCTAAACAAGATAAGAAAAGAGGCAAACCCCACGAGGTGGGGTAGTGTTTCTTTTTCCTTACACAGATGACTCAGCTGTGATAACTCTCCAGAACATTCACACCTAGCCTGAAGGTATTCATCTCTTGTTGATGAGCCATAATGGGCTCAGCTGCACTGATGTAAGAGACAGCTGCAACATCTTAGAAGGTGCCAAAGACTCCTGAAGTATCCCGTGACTTACAGTATTACATCATCATCCAGTGTAAAACTTCCTGCCCCAGGGGAGGTACTGGAGGTGTTTCACCTGAATCTGAGTGTATGTAAACTGAGTTTTGGGGTTTCTACCACTGAACATTGAAATAACCAAGTCTTATTGCTGGATCCAATGGGTGTCATGTGGGTCCTTCTAGTCATCTGGGGGGTCTGTAGCTCTGATCTGATCTGATCTGTGTGTACCAGCACCGCAGCCTCACTCAGGTGCCACACAAGTAGCCAAACGCAGCAGTAGGCTTCCATTATGTGCTGTATAGACTGATATATTTAAGAAATAGCCACCTTGAAGTAAGCATACTGGATCAGACTCCCCAAGTAATGTTTTTGGAGTATAGCTAGTTTAATGTTGATGGGGTTCAGATCAGCTTGGAAATTTGGAATTGGCAGACAAATATTTTCAGATACAGAGAAAAGCGTGAATGTTACACATGGTAGGAAATATACTGATTAAAAAGTCTTTGGATAAAACTAGTCAAAATTTTCAAGATATTTTTTTCAGTCTTTGGTTCTTAAATTTCATTTAAATGCCAGATTTTTCTCATGGACACAATCTTAGTCTTTTTGTACTTTGTCATCCTAAATATATGTCTAAACGTGGAGGAGGACAGCAAGATAACCAAAGTGCCATTTTTGTGAAGTTCTTACAGGAATAAATGTATTAAGACTTTGAAGTACTTAATGACATAGCAGTGTGTGCTTGTATTTGTAGCCTTAGTGTATCTTGTATGTCTTTAGTGTATATTTGAACTTACTTGTTCTGTTTTATGATTTCCTTAATCCTTTTTTCACTTCTGTACTTACTTTCCCCTCCTCCACCTTTTTTTTTAAATATATTTCATTTAGGAAACAGGTTGTATGTATTTCAAATGCTTTTATTTCAGTAAGTTGATGGAGTACCATCCTTGCATAATAACGTGATTTATCAACACATCTTGAATTATTGTATGAAACAGAACATTAGAGGTAAATTGTTTAAACTTATAAAAGATTGAATAAATGGCAAAGGAAGTCTGAGAGTTTAAATACAAATAAAGACAAATGTGGTCACTTTCCATTTCCATTTGGAAGAGTTTACTGTGTTCTAAATATGGTGTTTTGAAGTCATACATTTTCTGAACAGAATTTTTTATAACAAGTTAATAATTCTTTGTTGTTTTGTTTTTTTCCCTCCCCTCCTCAAAGCCAATGTGTGGAGTTTGGCATGTAAAGTGGAACTTAATATGCAGTTTACTGGTAACTCCCAAAGCGCTCTTGAGCAGGAAAGAAACTTCTTGAACAGATATTGGAATACAAACTACTACTTATTTGGCAACTGAACTTGCACAATTCATATGGGCCATTTGAGGGATTTCTAGTTGATCTGAAGGTAATATTGTTTTATATGCTATATACTTTATATACTAATGTAATACAAACCTCTCATGGGTTGTATTAGAAAACTTGATTTCCTTTTGTGTCTGTGCTATGAAAGATCTAGTTTCTAAAGTGATAAATATGAAAATATCTGAAAGGAAATCTGTTTTGTTGAGGTTTTTAAGCATTTTAGGTTATTTTTGGACTAAGAAGGCCTGCTGCTTTTGCTTCACAAAACACTTTTGAATCATGTGTTTTGAACTTATGAAGCAGAGGATCCAGGAACAGCTACTTCCATTCATAAATATTTTATAGATTTGCTATCTAATGGTAGAGAATCATGAAGTTGTGAGGAAAGCAGATGATTACTTTCTCAGTTGAGTATCTCTGGCAGATGTATACCTGCTCTTTACTCCCTCACAGATAGCTCTGATAGCTCTCACTGCCTTATTATCTAGAAATTAATTTGGAAAGGCGGTCTTTTTGTGTATGCTTTAAGCACTTTATTTGCTTTATTTGACATTCTTAAGTATTAGATAGAAGTATGTATTTGCCAATAGTTAACACATGGTCTGGTGCATCTTTTTCAGTATATTTCAAAACCTAAGCATTGTTGTTTTATCCCCCTTTTTTGGAAAGTAGGAGGTATGTGATTAGTTGGTGTCTGGTTTTCATATTTTTTCAATTTTTTTTGCTTCTTCCAAACTGACCTCATTACCTTTATTAGAACAGAATAAGAATTTTTTAGACACCTCTTGAAGATTTGAGCGAAGAAACTGGAAAAACAGTGGGAACTGAGAGTACAAAACACCTGAAGAGTCACTTAAATCCTGTTTTAAAAACAGCATTTAAAATTTCAGAGTCAAATGGAATGGCTTTTAACTGACAGCAACTAGACATGCAGAAACTTTAAGTGCTGTATTTGGCTAATATAGCTGTTTGGATTTCCATGGGATACCTGAGAAATTGCTGTTTTAAATCAGTCTTCTTGCCTTTCTGTGATCTATCAACTGGTATTTGTAAAGGCCTTTGATATTATTGCTGAAATGTGTGCGTGTGGGTGGCTGTTCTGGTTTTTTTTAATTTGGTTTTTTACCCACTTCAGAAATGCAACTAATGTAGCTGCTTAGAGTGTGTGTTTTACTCATCATATGATGCTCCATGTGAGTGCCTTGCATCTGCAGCCTAACTGTTGTAGGCATAAGGACTGATAATAATCCTTTTTTTAAAAAGCTGCTCTTTCACTTGCCTTAAAAGTATCTCAAATTTGTTAGGATGGATTAAAAAGCATTTTTCTAAAAAGACTGAGTCAGGGTGGGAATATCCTGCTCTGTGTTCACTGTCCTCTCAGAATAGCATGAAAACGTTTGGGTACTTATAACTTGTTGCTCTCATTCCTGAATTGATAGTCTATACTATTTATGCAAACTTTTCTGAACTGTGTCATATGAAAAGAACTAGAATAATTTTCAAACTGTGTGAATCAAGGTATGTAAACTTCATCTTCTCATATTCATGAAAAACTTAATTGTTGTCACCTGTCTATACCACACAATTGCTATAACCTAGTCACTCATTGTTTCAAATAAGTTTGTGAGCTGCTGGATGAGATAAGCTAATGCTGCGACTCAGATCTAATGGGCCTGTGGGCACGTGTGAGGTGGGATGGAATATGAAAGGTCAGTGATGTGTAGGACAGTCTTGAAAAAGTTACAGCTTTAGAAAAAACAAGTGCCACTGTGCTCTAGAGAATAGGTGGCTCTAAATCAGTCTTCAGTTATGCTACCAGCAATAGGTTAAATAATACTTTTGCTTAAATTTGAGCTCTACAAGAGCAGTGATATCAATAAAGCAGCTATCAGCTCACAGTAATTATCTTTGTGGTGGCCAATGCTTCAGACTGGGAGCTGCAAGTAATACAGCTGTGTATATCCATATATTGGCTATTTTAAGCTACCATAGACTGATATACTTTGGAGTCTTGATTTATTTGTAATTTATCCATAAGTACACACTTTGCCAAGAAAGGGTCAAACTAGTTGTTTATTTTGGAACTCTGAAGATTGCTGCTTGCATTTTACCCTGGTGTTGTCTGTTTTTTCTGCTTGTTTTTTGTTTTGTTTGTTTTAAGATTTGGAAGCGTAAGTAAGAAACTTGATGCTAAGGTTTTAAGATTTTATATTGGCAGAGTCAAAACCATGCAGCTACCAAAAGTAGTCCCATTTCACAAGCTTTCCTATCTGTTGATCTGTCTGAAAACTATTCTTTTGTAGGATTTTCAGCAGTTATACTGTGAAATAGTGTGACCTTAGTGCAATATCTTATACAATCTTAAAACTAAGTTGACTTAGCAAAGCTTATTTTAAAGTATTTAATTTTGCAACATAGAAACTTTGGTTCTTTACATGGTTAAGAAATGCTTTTGTTAAATCATTACAGAAGAATGCTGGAAGTGACAGAAGATTTGCTTCTTTCTTTTTTTTTTTTTTTTTAATCAGCTTATAACATTTATGTAACAAGTGTTTTTATTAAGTCTAATCATAAAGCTTTAGCAGGTGTAAATGATAAATAATGCATTTTTAATTACCTAGTGGTAGCTTCCACAAATAACTATTATACTTTAAGAACTAAAGACTTATTCTTTCATGTCTATTTACAGTTATTTCTCAGAAAGTCTTGTTAAGGAAACCCTTTGCACATCTCTAAAGTTTGAGTGTTATGTGGGATGGGAAGTATTTTAAATTGAGATTCTGTTTCTGAAGCAGTTTGGAAGCAGTGAAGAAGTCAGTATTTTGGACATCTAATTCTTTCACAAATACAAAGATTGTATTTGGTAAGCTTTCTAATTAAAACTTTTGAGCATGTTGCCTTGTAGCTTCTTGAAGTCTGTTTAAAAAATTAGATGTAATGCATTCAAAAATCTAACAGAGATGTGGAACTCATTTAAGACTCCTTAAAGTCTATTTTTTTCTCTGTATACTGACATAATTTTTTTGGTGAAATCCTTCTAGTAGAAGCTGCTCAAAAATATGCACTATGCTTATGGCTATAGGGAGGGAAGGTAAACTGCTGTCTGGGCTTAAGTATAAGGGATAAGCAACAATAGTAGACATAATACTGATTGATAGTACCTTGTGTAATCCACAGGGTGGAGCAGAAATTAAACTTGTTTAAAACTGTTATATTGCTACTGTGAGCATGAAAACTCTAAGAAAGACATATGAGCTACCAAGGCCTGAAGAGCTTGCTGCTTTAAAACAAATTAAAGATGTCACAGCTGAGAACTTTCACTTAATACATTGCCCCTTGTCCTGTCACTACAAGCCCTGATAAAAAGTCTCTCTCCATCTTTCTTATAAGCCCCTTTTAAGTACTGAAAGGCTGCAATAAGGTCTACCCAGAGCCTTCTCTTCTCCGGGCTGAACAACCTCAACTCTTTGAGCCTGTCTTCCAGGGAAAAGTGTTCCAGTCCTCAGATCATTTATGTGGCCCTCCTCTGGACCCACTCTAACAGGTCCATGTCCTTCTTGTCCTGGGGACCCCAGAGTTGGATGCAGTACTCCAAGTGGGGCCTCGTGAGAGCAGAGGGGCAGAATCACCTCCCTCAACCTGCTGCCCACACTGCTTTTGATATAGCCCAGGATATGATTGGCTTTCTGGGCTGCAAGTGCACATTTCTGGCTTATGTCCAACTTTTCATCCACCAGTATCCCCAAGTGTTCTCTGCAGGGCTGCTTTCAATTCCTTCAATCCCCAGCCTGTATTGATACTGGGGATTGCCTTGAACCAGGTTCAGCACCTTGTACTTGGTCTTGTTCAACTTCATGAGGGCCCACTTGTGAAGCCTGTTGAGGTCTCTTTGGATGGCACCCTTTCCCTCCAGTAAATCAATTGTAACACTCAGCTTGGTGTCATCTGCAAACTTGCTGATGGTGCACTCAATCCCTCTGTCTCTGTCATTGATGAAGATATTAAACAGTATTGGTCCCAGTACAGACCCTTAGTGACACCACTGGTTACTTGTTTCCACTTGGACATTGAGCCATCGTCTGTAACTCTTTGGATGCAGCCATCCAGCCAATTCCTTATCCATCTAACAGTCCATCCTTCAAACCCATATCTCTCTAATTTAGTGGCAAGAATGTTGTGAGGGACCATGTCAGAGGCCTTATAGAAGTCCAGGTAGATGACATCCATAGCTCTTCCCTTATCCACTGATGTAGTCACTACATTGTAGAAGGCTACCAGATTAGTCAGGCACAATTTGCCCTTGGTGAAGCCATGTTGGCTGTCTGTAATCTTCTCCCTGCCTTCCATACACTTCAGGATGTCTTTCAGGAGGATCTGTTCCATAATCTTACCAAGTGTAGAGGTGAGGCTGACTGGCTGGTACTTCTCAGGGTCCTCTTTTTTACCCTTTTTAAAAATGGGTGTGATGCTTCCATTTTTCCAGTCACTGGGAACTTTACCTGACTGCTATGGCTCTTCAAATATGATGGAGTGGCTTAGGAACTAGGTCTGCCAGTTAGTTCAGGACCCTGGGATGGATCTCATTAGGTCCCATACACTTATGTATGTTCAGGTTCCTCAGGTGGTCTGAAACCTGATCTTGTCCTATGATGGGAAAGGATTTCATTTCCCCAGTTGCTGCCCTGAGGTTCAAGGGCTTGAGAGTTGTAAGAAGAGACATTACCACTGCAAACTGAGGGGAAAAAAAATGTTGAATACCTCAGTCTTCTGTGTTGGTTGCCACTAGTTCTCATCTCATTTATCAGGGGTGGGGGGGTGGGTACATTTTCTTTAATCTTTCTTTTCTGGCCAACATACCTGTAGGAGCCCTTATTCATTGCATCCATTGCCAAGTTCAGCTTCAGCTGTGCCTTTGCTTTCATGATCCCATCCCTACACATCTTGGTAGTGCCCCTATAATCTTTCCAGGATGCACATCTGTACTTCTACTGCTTGTGCATTTCCTTCTTAAACTTTAGTTTGATCAGGAGGTCCTTACTGAGCTGTTAGTCTCCTGCCTTCCTTGCCCGATTTCCTACATATGGGAATTCAGAGCTCTTGCAAGAACTGCCAGCTCTGTTCAGCTCCTTTGTCCCAGGGAGCAGTGCTTAAAGTTCATAGAATGTTAATAGAACCTTAAGTGCTTTAGAGCAGGATGTGCTGCCTTCTTCCCAAGCTTGTCTTTGAAGTAATTGAAAGAAAACAACCTTGCTTATAACATTTTC
Organism: Cephalopterus ornatus; assembly: GCA_013396775.1. Lineage (NCBI taxonomy): Eukaryota > Metazoa > Chordata > Aves > Passeriformes > Cotingidae > Cephalopterus > Cephalopterus ornatus. Next base: position 14,616 of record VZRE01002161.1, read on the forward strand.
AGCATTCCAAGCATTCTTCTCAAATGTACTGTTAAAAAGAGACTGCAGCATCTATGGTATGGAACATATAATAGTTATGTGACTTAACCTGTTGCTGCATCTGCTTATCTTACAGCTAAAATCTCTGATTAGATTACTGTGACTAACGTACATGACAACTACTGAGGATAATTTTAAAAAAAAAAAACAAACCACAACAAACTTCAAGTAGTTATATGCTGTCCAAAGCTAAATCAAAGGATTTCATTGTACTGGTTTTTGTCTAGCTTGTGCGGTGTCCTTTTGAACTTTGGCCAAGTCCCTTATCTACTCCCCTAAATTAATAAAGAAATTCCTTGGGAACATGCCCGTGGCTTATTCTCTTGATGCTATCTCGAGGTATTAAAGAACCCTATATCTATATATTAAAGTAAAGCTCATAGCCAATCCTGTGAGCCAGCAGCTCCTGGGGCTGGAGTTTTACATAGAGTCGCACCCTTCCAACCCTGAGAGAAGCTCAGCAGGAGTCAGAGGAGCCCTGCCCCTCTTGCCATCAGGCAGAAGGAGGAGACGTAGTAGATGGGGGTAATGGAAGAGGGTCCCTAATCAAGGAGGTAAAAGAATCCCCTCCTGACCCCTATCACTTTCCCAGGTGCCCTTACAGAACAGGTATG
>VZRE01002162.1:0-22580 GCA_013396775.1 Cephalopterus ornatus
TTTCCAACCCGTATGATTCTATGACTCTATGATTCTAACGGGTGGCAGTTAAAATGTAGTTTCTGTCAGACACGTTCTGATTCATGATCATGCAAGTAACTCAGGCAGTGCCATCACTCCTGGGAGAAGCTCAGAGCGTGAACAGGCTGCATGTCTGAGGCCTCAGTACACACATACAGGTTGTCTGCAGCATTGTGAGGAAGGAAATTCACACCTTCATGAACGATGGGACAAGGACTGGGAATCACTCGTCTCCTGATGGAACCTTGTTCAGTTTCCTTCTTGTGTTTTTAAGGACTTCATTGCTACTTCAGAGTACTTTATGTCCCATGTGCATAATTTCTCTGAAAGTGCTATAAGGAAAAGAATCATCACTACAAAGAGAATGATATTCTTGTCAAAGAGAAAAATGCAGTGGGGATTTTTTTTCCACCATAATCAGGTCTGCTGTATTAAATCATGTGGAGAGGAGGAGGAAAGCAAAAAAAAAAAAAGACTGTGAAACTGAGTGTAAATATTTTATTCTTATAAGTAAATCTAAAATTCAAGTAATAATCACTTTATTACACTATATTCTGTGTTACAGTTTAATGCCTCTTTTGGGAAAATAGCCCTAAAGAAAACATGTTCCTAGCTTGCAGTTTCTAGCTTGCACTTTATGCACTGTGTTCCCAATGATTATTTTTCAGGGCATGAAGCTCTCATGTTTATTATGCACCCTCAAGCTTAGGCATACATATCGTAACAAGTGTTGCCTCTGCTGGTTCAGCAGCTCTGAGAGATGTTCTGTGAACACCATTATGTTGTCAGGCTGAATTTAAACGGCAACTTTTAAAAATAAGCCTTGATGCATTATCACTAGAAGTTGTGATAAAGACATCAGACAAAAAGAAAGTTGCCACATTCCTGTCATTAAATGTACATAAAAACTTGTTTAAAACCTTCAATTAAGTGTAATTTGCTACCTAATGTCAACAAATATCTATCATTAACTGGCTGATGTACTACACATTCAAACAGATATCCCGGGTCTCAGAAGCATTCTGCAACGTGTGTTACTATCTCTGAGGAGCAAACATAAGTTAACTGGTGAAGAAGGTATTTTAAAGCTGCAAGAAAGATTGATTTTTCAATAGTATTCTTGTATCAGATGAGCAGGACTTGACAATAAATGAAAGACAAATGAAGAGCTAGGCTGGAGCTCACCATCCCTAATCCATCCCTCTCAAAGCAGACACTGCAAGGTATCTGGGCTGCAGTTACATATCTGGTACGATCTAAAGAGTAAATCAGAGTAGCACCTTCTCAGTATAAATATAAAATGATACAGTAAAAGAATAAACACTTATGATCAAAATGTATACTAAACTTTATTTCTTAGTAATGTTTTGTACTTCTTCAACTGACAAACGCATCAAGAGAGGACAGTGAATCCATTCTTCATGACTACTCCTATATTTTTCCCAATGCTGTTGAAACATTGTGTTTCAGCTTGCTCTTAAAGGCGCTAACAGAAAACATTTTGGTCAAACTGACCTTTCCTTCCAACTTGGTTTAGAGAACATCAGTTAAAACTCAGTTCCATTTATTGGAAGTAAAATGGTTCAATCAACCTGAAGTTATTTAATTTGGCTTTTTAAAAACTGTGAGTGGGTTCTTCAGTTAATTTCAAAATTGGGACTGTGTGTATGTGTGTGAGGGTGTTTCTTGATACTAGAGCAAAACCAGATGTGAAAATCTTAAAATTATTGATATATTTGAACTCATATTACACTCTCAGCACTGCTTTTCATATAAGGCAGATCCCTGTGACTTTTTCAAAGGGAAACACTTTTGCCAGTTTTTATGCTCCCAGCCTCTAAAAAAAAAAACTAACCAACAAAAAGCCCAAATAAAAACACAAATAAAAAACAAACACACACAAACAAAACACAAACAAACCACAACAAAAACTACCCTAAGTATCAGAACAGAAAGTTGCTTGGTTCTGCAGGCTTCAGGAGCAAAAAGGTTGGTATCCTGAAGACAGCAGGGAAGAATGCAAGGTTCAGCAGTGTGGCCAACTGCCTTGAAACGCCTGGGAAGGCTTTAGATGATGACAATGTTCTTGATCATCTCATGTCTTCTAAGTAAAAGCATATGCATTTTTGAAGTGTGGGGGGATATTTATCAGCAAAGCACAATTTTTCATGGAATGTCTGTCAGGATGATTCAATGAACCCTCCCCTTCCCATCCCTCTTTGCTGCCGTAGGGAGAGGAATGCAATTTTCATTTAGTTTCCTTTATAACCTCAGAGATGGCATTCATGGGAGAGGACTTGTGCTTGTGATTAAGGAATGAGCTGTCTGGGATGTGTAAGGGACTGATTCTCTGCTGTATGTTGAGAGTACTGCCCTGTGGCAAAGCAGAACTGGAACAGAACCTTTACTGATGCAAAAGAATGGGCTTTTTCTACAAACATTTACAGAATAAATCTGTATGAAACCATTGGCTACATTACTCAGCAAACATTTAGTTGGAAATCAGTGTGATTTTCAAGCCCAAAAAGAAAAAAGAAGAATAATAAAGTAGTACAGAAACATGTTTGCCTTCAAAATTCTGCCTTTACCAGCAGAATCATATGTTGTCTTGAATGGTTTTGCATTTATGCACATATGTAACCTGGACTGCCTAATAAGCCTTAGTGTTCTGGCAATATAATCGTCTCACTGAGTGGGTTTTGCTTTATTTTTCAAAATGTATGTTATAATTTTTAATAAAGAGAAAACCTGACTGTTCTCAGGAAAAACAAAAAAAGGTGTAAAAGAAAAAACAACGAAAGAGTGTGTTCCACCCAGAAAGGTGATGCAGGTAGAGTGTGAAGAAGATAATATATTAAAAAGCTAAAGAATAGATGGTCCAACATGTACTGAATAAAACATAGGTGTATCAGCTACAGTTAATAGTAATATTTGTTGTGACTTGTTGTAACGGTTTGGATCGGATCTTTCTGTCGAATGCTCAAACCTTACANTTATATTGATGAGTCTTCCATCAAATAAATGTGTCATTAGGAAAGGAACAGAAAAGAAATTAAGATATTTCAAATACCATTTAACAAAGAAATAAGCAAAGGAAATGAAAGGAAACACATTTTCATATACTGGTAATTGCTTCGGGCTGGAAACTTAAATCCATGTGTGACCAAACCTGAAATATAAGATGGGGAATCCATTTATGTTCATTCAGCATTAAAAAAATCACTTGATCTAGGGACAAACTGTTCAGTGTTTTGAAAAATTTCAATGAGTATTTGGTGGACAAATGCTAAAAGATACCCTAGGCCCACTTCACTTAGCATATTTATGTTAGATAAACCTGATATTCACTTGGCCTTTGGATTTCCAAAGTGAAATCTGAGAAGTGAGACAAAGGAAGGTGAATACATTCTGAATCAAGAATCCCTCCTTTCCCTTAACAAGGCTTCTTCCAGGCAACTTTCCTCGGCTGGTTCATCTTAAATGGAGCAAGTACCATCCAGTCCCACCCATGATCAGAGTCTGAGAGGCTGTGGTGGTGCTCAAGCACTCTCCAAGTTCAGCTGTCACTGAGGTGCTCTGAATTTCCACATAGAGTCTTGCAAAACTCCTTGCTTTTCTCCCTGGCCAGGGTCTGAAGCTCAGAGGTTCTCCAGATTAGTTAATTCTCAGTCTCTGTGCTCTGTATCCATTCATTAAAGTTCAAAGAGAGCTGGAGACATGAAAGCCCTGGAAACCTCGAAGCCTGAAACTATTGGCTCAGTGTTGCTGAAAAATACATTTTTTGTTTGTTAAACACAGACTTTTGGACTTTGCCTTTCACAGGAGCTACAGGATTTGTATAATTTGTCCCCAAACAAACAAGAAAGTGCTATGAAAGGAATTTGATGCTGAATGTATACCTTATTCCTCACAATTAATTAGGAGGAGGGAAACAGCATGTCATTACCCTCCATTGTACCTTGTGGCCATCTGTCTCTGAGCCACAGCACACGTGCAGGCTGTGAATACATCTAGCTCTACCTCTTCTGACCCAAACCATTAACAAAAATTCAGTTCTTGTGCCGTTTCCATCAGGTAAATAAATTGATGAGGGGCCTCCTTGATGCAGTCCTTCTTTCTGTTACCGAAAAAATAGGTACAACCACTTGTCACTACCTCACTGTAGAAGTCAGAAAGATGAGAGGAAGAAGAAGCAAATGCAGGTTTTCTTCCCCAGTACAAGGTGCTCACCATTTTAATTAAAAATATTTCTGTAGTCTTTTTTCTCAGGTTGAGAGTGCTTTTTTGGCCGTTTTCATGTCTTTCTCACTGGTGTTTCTGGTCCTGTTTACTGGCTGGCTGATGTCAAAGCCCTGACCTGGTGGCTTTTAACAGGCTCCTGAGAAATCCCTTAAATTCCATAGACAAAGAATAGCTTCAAGAAGTTCAAGTAAACAGTGGCTTTCTGTTGATCTAATCATCACCAAAGTGACAAATAAGAAGCCATTTAATTGTTTCTTTATTTATTTAGGTAGAAGTATCAAAAAGTGTGACCAACAAATTCAGCCGAGGAGTAAGGTTTGTGGTTTTATCTATTAGCCTGTTAGCTGCAGGACAGTATTATAATGGTGGTTGGTAAAAAAAGACTGTATTCCTCTCCTGACAAAAAGCGTGTAATATCAGTATTATGCTTCAAGTGTAGCTCTGTAGATTGGACTTCCACTTGACAAAAGGCTAGTTTAGTTTGCCACAAAATCTTTGATACATCATGATTCGAGGTGTCACTAAAGATTAAAACTCCTAAATTTTTTCAGGTAGTAATTTAACTTTAATTTTTACCTCTAAAGGTGAAAGAGTGAATTCTCTTTTGAAATGAAGAAAGCTAGATAAAGAGGTAAATCACTACTGATAGTTTCTGACTTGAATGTGAGTTGGGGATTTTTCCAATGAATAAGTCTTCCTGTAAAAAGAAAAGACATAAATTTCAGTATTTAATGTTAGAGATGAGCACAAGCATTGAAGAAACCACAGCAAGTCCAAGACCTGTGCTGCTGTCAATGAAGCTGTGGTGATCAATCTCATATTCTCAGAATTCTGTTATCAAACCACAACTTGATTGCCTCCAACACTTCTTTGTACTGAGTTATCGGGTCTGTCTGCATGACAAATGATTGCTGTGCCAGACCTTTGATCAACCCTCCTTTACCCAAAGCAATAAAGCAAATCAGAGGAAAGAGGTAATGTTTCTGTAGAAACTGCTACTGATAAACAACACTTCACCACTTTATCGAGTGGCATTTGTCCCTCTAAGTCAAGCCATTTCAGAAGAAAACTGGAGAAAGCTGTCAGGTAGTGCAGCTACATGAATGTGAAAATTAATTACTTTGCATCAGAGGCTATTTTCAACCAAATTGTAACGAGACAAGGCCAAGTCCCTGCACCTCAGAACTGTGCTGCCTGTTCAGATACTCTAATTAACTCATTAAGTCTGACCACACAGGGCTTGTCATCAATTCCAGAGAGACACTAGTGACAGCACCTGAGTGATGATCCTCTTCCAAAACATGATGAAGGGCAGTGCACTCACCACAAGCGCTCCATACTCAGCGCTGCGCCAGGGTGCAGATAAAGAGGCAAAGTGTTTTCAGGCTGCAGAAACATTCACAGTTCAAAACAGACATTTTCTGTCCTCCCCGGGAAAAGACAGATGCTTAGATTGACAGTATTGTATGGGATACCTATTTGATTATACCAAGATACAGCTAGATGAAATGCCTTACCAGGAAATTTGCTTAGAGTAGATCTAGCTTCAAATATAACTCATTGGTGACAAAACACTGGTTCTCTACAGGCTGTTGAAGAAAGACGGAAAACTCTTTGTAAAGTGGTACTGAAGACTGGCTACCATTCCAAACACTAAAAAGACTTTGGAAGCATTCATGAAAAAAAAGTAGCAGCTGAGGATTAATTTTGATCAGGACTGGATTTTCTTTGATTTGTAAGACACACGGGACAGGAATGTAAGTGGAGTTTCACTACACCTCAGGGAGTTTAAGGAGACATCCTTCTGTGACAGATTTATACTTCCCCATACAGAGGAAAGGTGGTTAGTGCTGATCTGTGCTTCCCAGAGTTGAGCAATCAGTGATAAGATTAGCTCTGACTGCTACTGCAGAGAGAGGACTCTTCTCCACCCTTATTTCTCAGCTACGTTTGGGGTAGTTACTTCCACTCTAGGTTTCCTAATGAACAAGCTGACTTTTCTTTCTTGGGTGTGTGGAAAGTGACTTCTTAGTAGCCCTGTATGAAGATTTGTGTTCTCCCTCCTTGTTTTATCTTTTTCCCCAAAGTAATCCATACTGGAAGTTCCAGTTAGGTGAGGATGTACCTATCCAAATTAAAATAATTTTTTATACCTTCTGATCTGGCAGATCTCAAAATCCTTTCCACACCAAAGAATGTACTTTAAGATTGCATCTGAGTTTGTCAATATTTTAATTTTCCATCCATTATCACTTTGCTGCAGTACAAATCATCAGGGAAAACACAGTCCTTTCTCCAAGATATCTGACACGGAAATGTGCGTGACAGATTGGGCATCTAACATTGGTCTTCCAGAAACTGGTACAAGCAGTCTTTCTGGGAGGATTTTGTAATGCTAAGCAGATATATTTCTTTTCCTGGAGGCAAAGGTGAAGGATGTTGCTATTAATGAAAGACAGGTTGTTATGGATCATTGCTACATTGATGCTGACCGAGTAGAAACTTCAGAGACTGCAACAGCCATTGTTTTGTTCATTCACATTTCCCATGATGCCATCTCATGTGGATCTCCGTTCTTGTATGCTACAGATCAAATACTTGGGTTTCTGAGCTCTGCTTTTGTACATTTAAAGTGGAATCAAACTGAAAGCTCCTTTAACTATGCATTAAACATATTGAAAGAATTTATAGTTTTATATATATACCCAGATACATAATAGCATCACAGTGTGTAACAAAGCAGAGTATATTTTCTTTGCAGCATGTAAAAAATGTTGCATGTGAAACTGGAAAACCACTACCATCTCAAGTCATCTAATTTACTTCATTTCCCTCTACCTACAACAAAGCAGCTTATGTCCCACACGGTGTATGTAGGGTACCTATTTCTGCTCAGTCAGGCTTGGAGTTGATGCAGTATCTTTCATTTTTCCAAACAAATGAGATTACTTAAATGCAAATGAGAGAGCCAACTACCCAGCTGGGTCTCTGAGCATCCTGTGGCCTTGACAGTTCCGTGCCAATGTGTATTGTACATATGCTGATTCAAGGTTTTGGTCTGATAAACTTGCGAAAATCAAGACAACGTTTTTCTTTTTTCCTTTTGAAGTTCCCAGGCTACTAAAAGCATATTGCTTTGACAGTGCTCTGCTGGCACTTTGGAATAAATTTTTGATTTTCAGTTATATAGATTTTATCATATGGCTTTCAGGCAGCCAGCAATATCTGGGCATTAATGTTTGTGTTCAAATGACCAGAAAACAGTTCTCTCTAATATTGATTGTTCATATTTGTATAAGTATGCTGACTTTCAGGAGAGTGATGAGGAGCATGACATAGTACAAGAAAATCATAGGACTCTTCTAAGAAAATGCATATCAAAAAGCCCATGAAAAGCAGTATTCTGGAAGAGAGAGGCAAGCTATTTGCAGCAGGTGAAACAAGCATACTAATGTCCCTTGAAATGGATTAGCCAATTTATTTTTTATGAGGAATTGGAAATATATATATATCTCCAAATATGCATTTATTTTATTAAACAAATAAATATGAAAGTTTTCTAAATTGCTGGGCACTTAGAGGTGAAAAGCTTAGAATTTCTTGGAGTCTGCTCATGCAGCCCAACAGTTTGACAGACTGCATAATATCTTATGGAACCCTCATTCAGCATCCTGAGCTAGCAATAAATTGCAGAACAGGTTGCCCAGAGAAGATGGGGATGCTCCACCCCTGGAAATGTTCAAGGCCAGGTTGGATGCGACTGTGAGCAACCTGGTCTCGTGGAAGGTGTCTCTGTCCGTAGCAGGGAGTTAGAACTGAATGATCTTTAAGGTCCCTTTCAATCCATAGCATTCTATGATTCTGTGATTAGAATAAACACATGGGGCGAGATTTTTCATCTCTTAAAATGACAATGTTATATTCTCAGTTCTGTGCCTATTTCATAAGGGATAAAATTCCACAACGATCCTGCATATGCAACTTTGCGTTTTAATAAATGCTGTAGAAATTGTTGGTTTTAGCCTGCGAATGCCTTGGCTCTGTGCCCAGTATCTGGCGATATGGTGGCTGCCCTTATCTCAGCTTCATGACCTCTTTAGACATGGAAATGCTGTGTCAGATACCACTTTTCTTTGGAAAGAGTTTCTAGGGAGAACCCGATGCAAACAAGTATGAAGTCAGCCTGCTGAGAAGGAGCAAACTCAGAAAAACCTGAAAGCATGCATTACTTCAAAAGCATGCTGTCAACACGGTGTCCCAGTAAGTCTAGCCTGTTGACAGATAGAAAATCCCTCGCAGTTTACAGGCAATTGAACCATTGTTTTTCAAAACCTGACAAACTACTGAACTGCATGATATTCTGCAAGAAATAAACAGCACTAACCTGAGTATTATGTGGGAAAAAGAGGCTGTAAGTGAACAGAGTCTGACAGACTATGGGAGACTATATACCAAGGTAAAAAGGAAAGTTTCTGGATCACAACTCCTTCAAAATACAAGAGGTATACGTGACGTTGAAGCAATGCATCACACATTCAGGATATCCAGCTCAGTCCAGAATATTAAATATTTTGGGTTCTGACCAGAAATCAGGTTTTGTTGAGTCTTATGAAAGTTTTTTTATATGACAGTAATTATCTTAAAAATTAAACTGTGATCTTTGTATCTGAATTTATTGACTGCTGAGACCAAATGCTGAAACCCACAGAATCACACGGTAGAGGAGTTGGCCAGTATAACAAAAAGCCTTTGGCTTCTTGCATGATAGTCTATATCTATAAAAGTGGTTTTTACCTAATGACTTGTATTGCAAACCAATATTTTATTATACAGTTTTCCGTATCTATCCTAGCTACAAGACCAGTTCAGTTTCTAGACTTTGTGAAAGAATTTAGAAGCACTTTCTCTTTTAGTCAAGTCAATGTGAAAAGTCTTGCATCCCTGACTGAGGCAATGCCATTCTTTCTTGGGCTATACTGGAAAATGAGTCAGAGAAAAAGTCCAGGTTTAAAATATCAGCTAAAAAAAAGGTGCTGATTTTTCAAAAGTGCTTTGCATGAAAGTCCACTTGAGAAACAGCGTCAATGCAGAATTTTTGTGTTCCAAGGGATCTGGGAAAGATACACCCTGTAAAACCAAGAATAAAGCATCCTCTGATAAATCCTTTAATATCAACCTGTTGAGGTGCTTTTTGAATCCAGAAGGTGTCTCTTGCATCCAGAGATGATGGCGTTAGTGCCCAAAAACTAGAATACCATGCAGTGTCAAAAGTAGGACTCATTACGTGGCAGCACACATTTCCATGTGAAGTCACCTTAAGTCTCCCATTAGATGCACAGGATGTCCAGCTGAGAGTTTGATCTGCTGGCACTGTGTAAGTTTAGAAAGATAGAAAAAATGAGGAAGGAAATATGTAAAAAAAATGCCCAACAAACATAAAAGAAACAACAGCCCAAAATTTAGCTGATAAACAATAATATTTCCAATATAATTCAGTTTGGAATAAACTACTGAACACTTACATTGAAGGCATTGAAAAGCGAAAAGCAGTGGGTCAAAACCTTACCCTTTTATGTCTGGTTCTCTTAGATTGTGTTTTAAAATATTCTCACTCATATTTTTATTAAAGTCTTTTTTTTTTTAAAACAAACTTTTTGCAAGTGAAAATTCCACTCAAAAACTCTTAATAGCCCTGTCAGTGCAACGCTAGCTCCAAAGTTTGGCACCCTTGGCAATAAGGATGAATATGAAAACAGGGTCCTCGCTATGGGCTACTTCTACCTCTTAGCAAGATTTGAGAGGTTGAGAAGGGTTCCTAAGAGCATTAGGGATACATGAAAGAAGAAAGACAGGGGATTAGCCAGAGAGAATGGAAGGATAAGGTTTGTCAAGTAATGAAGCAGATGACTCTCAAGAAGACTGCAGAGCTACATATAATTCTGACAGGGAAGGGCAGAAGCAGGAGTTTAAGAAGTGAGTCACCATTCCCCCCCTCCCAGCCCAGCTGATAAACCAAAAAAATGAGCAGCTTTAAAATTAAAGCATGCTGCCAAGGACCTAAACTGGGAACAACTTGTAGTCTTTATATAAATCTTCTTAAGACCTTTGCAGAGAGTAGAACTTAAAAGGCTGGAAATATATATAAGGATTTTTTTTTTCCCTTTGCTTAGAGCCTGAGCTCCTTCAGGCCCAGAAGACTTAACTTTTCAAGGAGAGTGTTGGGCAAGTGGAGAGGTATGAAAATGATCATAACATCTGCTATCCTTTAAAAAATAAGTAATTGTTCAAAAGTAATGAATATGCCTTAAGTTGTAGTGAGCTAGGATGTTTATTAGTTAGTATGTTAGACATTTGCCTACTATACCTTTTTTCTTCTTTTTGTAACACTGCTACAACAATCCTATGATGCCATAATCAAAGGCAGAATGGTGTGCCAAACAAGATTTTTTTCAAGTATGCAAACAGCAGATTCAGTGTGAAAATCAAAATAATTTCTAGCGTTATTACCTTCAAATATTTCTTGCTCCTTGACATTAGAAAGGTAAGCTGTGTTCTGATAGACACACTTATTGCAAAGGAACAAACACTCCATCATAGTTAAAAGGAGGAGCAGCCCCCAGCTACTCTAGCATCCTCTGGGAATATGCCCAGAAACCAGCACCCTCAGTCATGGCACAGCTCTCTCAAAGTCTATCACATGAAGACAGAATTTAGCCCATGATCTCTAATGAATTTTACAATTAATATCACCTCTGTGTGTATGCATCTATGTATGTATGAAAAAGGGAGAATGAACAACCTTCCATCATTAACAGCAACTCCAAGTTAGAGAATCGTTGTTTTTATCCTCAAAGGCTTTTCTTATTTGAAACTTGACTCCTGAGATTTAACTTGAGATTTAAGTTTGGAAAAAGCACTGGAGAGTGCTGATGTTCTGCCACTTTTAAACACCAAAAGGCTGAAACTTTAGGGATTATAAGAGCAGCTGTTTCTTGCCTTATCCTGCAAAATCATGTTCTGAACCTTACTGAGGTGAATATGTAACATTTTTTATAGGGGACTCATCAGCATCAGATGAAACGAAAGGAAGGGATAGAAAAAGGCTTCAGCTTCGAAGAGCAATTCTGACCACTCCCTCCAGCTCCAAGTTGTCTCAGCCTTCATATGATGCAGATTAATCTTGTGACAAAAATGCAATGAAGAAGCCTGCCAAATCAGTAAGAATAACATTTAGGAATAACATTTCCTTACACTGAAGTAATGGTCACATTTTTTACAAGCCTAGCTGTTGAACAGGATGCCCCGAGCACATAAAGATATCAGAGGCCTTCAGAGCTGCATCAGAGAGGAGATTCATACGTTCTCCCTCTTTTAATTGCAGTAGCATGAAGGAAGGGGCCAAGTTGGTGTTTAAAGCAAACATTTTGGAGGCTTTACAAAAGTCCACTTTACACGGCTTTGCTTTTGGTGGCGTCTCTTACATTCTATATTGTCATTAAGAAAACTGTGCTTCCCTTGGAAAAGACAATGGGAAACCAGACAGCAAGCTCTGAAAAGAATGTTGTTTCCCACTTCTTCATTGAGTGGAGTGCTCTGTTAAACCAAGGATCACATTTCTGTGACTCTCTTTCTTATGATATTAAATTCTTCTAGTTCAGTAATACAGTGAAAAAAGAGTGAAGCAGAAACCTAAGACTGACAGCTATTTGGATGCTTCTGGCTGAGAATATTGCCTTCAATAACCCCCTTCACACTCTTATGTTGCTGACTTTTGAACCGTTCCTCTGACTTCCGCTGACTAGTCTTTTTCTACTTATAGATCTGTTATCCAAATTCGGCAAGTTGTTATAATTGGAAATTTAAGTAGTCTTTTCCACAATAGTGCTGGTGCAGTAATACAAACATAATACAATGGAATATCTTGAAAGTAACGTTTAATAAATAATCCTTACATTCTGTATTACTTTATAGACAGTACTAACGAGTGGGGGAAAACATAGGTTCTTCTTTTGTAAGGAAATTAGAAAATACCTGTAACAAAACTGTACAGTACCATTTTTTTTAGTTCCTCTGTCCTTTCTCTCTTTTGTATTTGTTTCAACTACCACCACTCAGCAGTACTGATATGACTCACACTTTCATCCATCTATTTGCAAGATATGTAGGCAGTAGAACATTTTTTTTAATAAAAAGAAAGAATGGAAATGAATGCTGCTTTGTAGTAAGATAGTGGGAAGGTAAGGAAGGCATCAGAAATTAAATTGCTCTCTCAGTTTTCAAGTCAGGTTTCTTTCTAAACTCCTGAAAACACAGTCCAGACCGACCAGTAAAGAGGTTGGAAGTGACCTAATGCTTTCTAGGACAGTTTTCCTAAAGAAAATTCCATATGAACATTAGGGCGATTGTGAGTATGTATTGGTAACAACTGAAAGCTCACAATGATTTCAGACAAATAAGGAAAGATATAACCTAAAAATTCTCTTGAAGCACTACTCCTGTACGATAGTATTTTTACTTTTGGCTCTCTGGAGCTTTGAGAAGCAAACACCATCTGCTAAGAGCATAAATAGAGCAGTGAAATAAAACTGTATCTGGAAAACAAAGCCATCTTCTGTAGTTCTGCATGTCTTCAAACAGCTTCTCTGATGCTTTCAGTTTCTCCTTAAAATAATTTCCATAATAATTCCATGCTAAAACAGACTGCTCACAGTCATTCTCCCACTACCTCTTACTTATCACTTACCTAAGTAAAAATGAACTTGTGTGTTGTGTTTTTTGGCTCATGGTGTTACAAATCATCAGAGTGGTAGATAGCCTGTACTTTTTTGGGTGCGTGCTTTCATTCTCTTCTGGAAAAAAGTACTTTCTGAGGTAAGGTAGAAGATATTGCATACTGCTTATATTGATTGACCTTCATTATTTTATCTATATTTATAGAGGTAAAATTTAAGAAATGACAACTACAAGATATGTTTCTTACACCTAAGGCAAATAACATAGAAGTTGTCAGAGCATTAAATGCTTTCTTTATGTTAAGAATAGAAACCTGGTAGTTGGTTGTCAGTTGCTCACTGACCTGTAATAATTTAACTGGCATATAGTGATCCTTTTGCCTCAAAGGATTATTCTTGAATACCACATTAAATTGCTGTGGCAAACTACAGACAGTCTAGAAATGCCCCAAAGCCTACTGTGTATGCTACTCCAAACATACACAGTGCTATTCACTCAAAGTTACATCAAACTCAAAAGGCCAATCTGATCCATTCTTTTCCTTTTCCTTGCCCTTTATAATACTCTCTGATGCTTTTTAGTCTACTGATTGTTTTCTTGACACACTTTTCCCCTCCCCTGTCTGTTATTCTCCAATACTGTTTTCTTACCAGTAATTCCTAAAGTGACACTCAGCAGCAGTGCTTTGGTAGTTTGTGTTGTTTTTCCCTTAGCAGAGATTTTGAGATGGTTTCTTTTGTTTCCTTCCTTCTCCCTCCCCCTTCACTGACCCTGTTCATCTACTCATCATTGATTTCAGTTGGAGAAGGAAATCCATAAGATAACATGATCTCCTGTATTCTCTTCCTGAATCCTGCCTGTAGCAGCGAGCGCTAGCTATTTGGAAAACAATGTTATAACCCTGCTTTTCTCAATTCTTTGTCTTTGATCTTCACTAGTTACAGAAGTCTGAGACATGCTCTAAGCTAATGTTGCCATGGTGTTGTGTCAGATTGGGTCTGGCGTCCTCCCAAGGAGGAGTGTAAGTAGCTCTTTTCCTAAAGTTTGAAGTTGCACAATTGACATTTTTCTCCCTCATGGCCATATCAAAATGAGTAGAGAAGAACAACCAAAGCATCAGACAGATTTCATTGAGCAGGGGTCAGTCAAACATCTGCCTTGTGTACACTGTGCCTGGATAAACACTGATATATTCAGCACTGATGTATCTTGCTGCTGCCATTATCATTTCACATATTTTATAAAGAGCTCATAGATGAGAATCCGGGGATTAGCTGGACATATGGGTTTGTTTTTTTCTTTTTGATGCAGGTGATTAATCCTGAAGATGGTTCTGAATTTTTTATTTAGCTGATCCTCTTCATCTCTACTTAAGCAACACATATTTTCCCGAAATCTTGTTCATCTTCCCTTCCCCTGGAAATACAAAATTTCTGCATAGTTTTAGACTGAAATATTTGTAAAAAAATTTGTTTTAATGAAAGCACTCTAACTGTTTAAAACATAGAGAGTGCTTACCCATAGAGAGTGCTTACTTTTTTTGGCAGTTTTCAAAAGTTAAGTTTTCAAAAGATGTAGGCATTTTAATTTCATGACAAAACCCAAGATTTTCAATCCTATTTTGCAAAAACAAGGAGTGCTTCACTTAACATTTTTATAAAGCTTTATTTTAATAGAAAGAGCTCTAGGTTGTAGTCCTTGTTAAAATATGTCAAAATAAAAATCTAGCAAAGACAGGATAATAGCCAAAATTTTGCTGTATAATATTATCCATTCCCTCATGGCATATGCATTAAAATATCTGCCTATTTTTGTTATTCAATCTAATTATGCAATAGCTTCCTAGGAAATGTTTTTCACTGAGTAAATTGTTATGGAAAGCAATTGTTGGCTATCACCAGCACTTCTGTACTCAGTGCTGCTTTATATTCTTGTTGACAAACAGAATTTATAACTGAAATAATGTGAGGGTATCTTCCCATGGAAAAACAGGTACTAATCCGAGAACTGAAAAAATGGCAGACTTATGGTATTATATTTGACTTCTGCTGTTTTAGCTTTTGACCCTTGTGTTTAAACATTAGCTGACTTACCTGATGATAGTGATTTCAGGCTTAGCAAAAAGAGAGAATGGTTTTAATAGGATCTGAATGTTTAAACTTTTTTTTTTTTGAAAGCTGCATCAGCAACTAGGGGAAAATGCCTTTTTTGTATTAGGGAAAGTAAAGATTTAAAAATTCTGAGGGCTGTAAACAGCACTTTGAAAGCTGCTGGTAGGGAATATGATTTAGCTGCAGACTTCCTCCCTGCATTTTTATTGATAAGGAGATAGATGAGAGTGAAACACTACAAATCTTGCAGACTTTTGATGATTTTCACTGATGTCAGAAGTTATGTTAATTTTACATTAGCTCATTTCAAGCTTTTGCGCACTTCAGTATTGTCACTGAACACTGTTGCCAGAGGCAACTGGCAGCAAACATGATCTCACCTATCTTCCCTCTCTGCCATAGTCCCTCTCCTATATGGTTTTGATTTTGGGGTTTCTTTGAGCATTTTGGAAAGCTAGCTGATTGAGGGGTGCTCTGCAAGCCAGCCATTGGGCTGGGTATGAGCACTCCTAATTTATTTAAGCAGTTACCCAAATCATCCACCTCTAAAGGCAGGCGTCAATCCCAGAGAAGAGGGACTCACTCCCATTGATTTTGCTGCAATTCCTACTGGGTTAAGCAGCTACATTCAGCAGGAACTGCATTTCCCCAAAGAGAGGGAAATACAACCTTCTGTGCAGCTGTTGCCCATAGACTTTTTTGACAAATTTAAGTTCTTACATAGAAATAAAACAGAAACTGTAGCAGTTGTCTATGCTGTGTAGAGAACTGGTAGGGGGCAGGAGGATGTTTATTACATTTAGAGCAGAACTTGTTTTGTTTTGAAGACTTCAGCAATGGAAAAAACAAGACAGGAACTTTGCAGACAGATTATTGAAGGAAAACAAGAAAATGCATGGAGAGGTGTTTGCTTAATAGTTTATGATGAAATGAGATATGAAACCTGTTTGCATGTACAAATAGGCTTGAAATAGCATAGCTGCTGATGGACATCTCTTCTTCCTTAAGGCCTTCAGCATAAAAGGTTGAACTGCTTTATATATTTAACTTTTCAGATGGCAAGCAGACAGAAACGAAACCAAACCAAAAGAATAAAATTATTAAATGGCATTATTGAATTACTTACTGTTAGTTTCCCAGAATCTTTTAATCTTTCTACAACTTTCATTGCCTGATAACATAATACTGTGATACCAGAGCTGAAATTGCCTTTAGTAAGTTTTAAAAGGTTTTGTTGCTTTACAAATCAAAAATGCAGCAGTGTACTAGGTGCAGGTGGCAAGGTGCAGGCAGTGGGTGAGCTGCTGATGTGGCCTCTGTGAGTAGAGACCAGGGTCTGCACTGGGTCAGACACAGTTCCAGTCAGCTCCAAATGGAAGGAACCACCTTTTACTTCTCATGGCATTACAGTTAAAGAGACAAAAGTTTGCTAACGGATCTATGACTTTAAAGGAAGTAAAAACAAGGACACATCTGCAAAAAGGCATTCAGGCTGTGATAGAATTTTGAGTGATCCACAAGTGACAGTTGTCCGGCTGCAGCTCTGTAGCTGTTCTTGAAATATTTCATTTGTAAATAGAAAGAAAAAATCTTGTCCTTAATTCTAATTATTATCTAGTTTTCTTCATTTCTGATTTCTCACAATACAAATCTGACCAACTGAAAAGTGGCATTGAAAAAGTTTGCATCTCATAATTCATTGAAATCACTGCTTTCTTGTTAGCTCACTGGATGATCTTTTGAAAAATTAATGCTGCACATTAACACCTACATAAAGAAACTTCTATCTACTTAGAAAAGGCTCAAGAGCTCTATTCACTTATTATTACAAGGGGAAAATCAAAAAATCACAAACTATTGGTACTTATCCTACTTCTAGTTGCCCAAATCTATCTGAGACATTTCTAGCCCAATTTTGCAATCATCTGAAGAACTCCCAATTCTGGTTCCAGGAATGATTATCTGCACTAATTAGCATTGTAAATTTAAACACAACTTTTAAAAGCCCAAAGCTTTGTTCTGATTGTAATTTTTTGTTCAAAATTCATAGTTGCATTTTAATTTCTGTATATCTGGTTTTAATCACCTACATTAAGCTTTGATATTCAGTTCAGCAGAAAAAAATATTCACCCTTAAAATCACAGCTATTTCAAATTCTCCCAAAAGAAAAATTATAAACAGGTTTAAAAGTCCAACTCCGTATTTTTGCATTCCTGCAAGTAGCTTTGACTCAGTTTAGTGGAGCTCCTTATAGAGTTAAGAATCTCTTGACTTGGAAATTACAGGTCACAATGATAAAAGCTTATTTAAAATGCAGGTTAAGAATCTGAAAAGTTTTCCAAACTGCATTTTTGGGAAGTAGAAGATGCATTTTAAACTGTGTTATCTGTGTTACTTCTAGGAGTTAAAAGTGTGTTAAAAAATCTGAGAGCTGGAAAGTACGAAGTCCTTGCCACTTTTTATTATGAAGGAATTTTAAATATTTTTAATTAAAATTGAACATCATCCAGTACATCAGGAATAATTAGACTGCAGTTATAAAAGGAATTTGTTATGTAGTCCATAAAAAAAAACTCATTTGAAAATGTGGGAAATATAATGAGCTCTGTACACTGCAGAGCAAGGCAGCCTCAACTACAGTGTTTAATCACAGGGTCTTTCCAAGAGGAAAATGTTGTTATACATTTACTTTTTTTTTAACCTTTTTTTTATCCTTTGATAAGAATTTATCTGTGTCAACAGTCGAGTTAAAGATGGCACGGGATTTTGTCTTTTTTATTGGGCTGAAATTTTGGCGGTACTCCCTAGTTTAAGGGGGAATTGGTTATGTTGTCTTTAGAATCATAGAATCATTAGGGTTGGAAAAAAAATAATTCAAGATCATCTAGTTCAACCTTCAACTGAACACCACCGTGTCAAGCAAACCACAGCACCAAGTGCCACATCCAGTAGTGTCTTGAACAGTTCCAGGGATAGTGACTCCACCACTTCCCCGGGCAGTGTGTTCCAATGCTTAACTACTCTTGCAATGAAGAAATTCTTCCTGATGTCCAACCTGAACCTCCCCGGTGCATCCTGAGTCCATTTCCTCTTGTCCTGATGCTGATTGCCTGGGAGAAGAGATTGACACCCACCTGGCTACAGCCTCCTTTCAGCGAGTTGTAGAGAGCAATAATGTCTCCCCTGAGCCTCCAGGCTGAACAAACCCAGCTCCCTCAGCTGCTCCTCATATGACTTATTTTCTAGACTGTTCACCAACTCCATTGCCCTTCTCTGGACTCCTTCCAGCACCTTGTGAGGAATTGGATTGTTAAATTGCCTTAAAACATTGCTACTGTAGCAAGCTGTGCAAAGAAGCCTCCTGCCAGGAGACTGAAGATAAAGGCCGAGGGAAGGAGGACATAGCCCACAAACTCAGCTTCGTGGAGGCCAGGGGCATGTCTCTGGCTGGGTGATGCTTCTCTCCCATGAGCCAGGCCATGTCAAAGAGGGCCCTCTCTGCACACACCCACCACTAACCCGCAGAAGGCCTCACTCTTAGCGAGAGTGACTCCGATGCACCCCCTACCCCCAGCCTAAATGTGCAAAAAACCAGCACCTCCAGCCCCTGAGCCATTCCTACAAAACCAGCACAACTCTGCAGAACCAGCACACGCACACACTGGGAAAGTACCAGGAGGGTTTCTGAGGGGATATAAACCTCCTTTATGTTTCATGGGCTTCTTTCCCCCACCACTCCCTGACCGAGTGACAACACTGACAACAACCAAGTTCATTGGAGACCTCTGGGTGGTAAATATAACCCCTTATTGTTTCTCTCTCTTTCTTTCTTTCTCTTTTCCCTTGGGTGATATCTTTATGCTTTTATATTGCCATAAACAGGCTACATGTCTGTTTTCCTTTGCAACCAGATTGTTCTAAAATATACACATATATATATGTATGTATGTATATGCGTGTGTGTATATATATATATGTAAACACATATCATCTAGCGTTGATTTACATTAATTCACCCCAAGGTGAATTCCCAAGGGGTTTATTAGCAAAAAACCTCAAAAGTTACTTTGGCCTCAGTCTTGCGGGCCACACTGTTTTTGATATAGTCCAGGCTCAGAATAAGATGTCTCTCAGATGTCTTATTTGGCTCCAGAATAAGATATCTATCAGAAAGAATTTCTGTTCTGTGTCTGCACAATGTTACATCCCTTGCCTTGCTTTGTGTCTCATATGAAGCAACTGCCTTCTACACCTCCACACCTTTCCTATGGAAGCCTAGACAGAATAATAAGTGGTATTTTCTGCATGCCCTGGTCTTACCCCAGTGTGGACACAGGGTCTTTTCAGGACACAAAAGCTCCCATGTGCTTTGTGCTCACCACTCTGGATATATCCTTGGGTATCTAAACACTGCAGATAAGTGCCGAGACCTTGAATTTGATTTGATATTCTGTGGGAAGGAATTGTAAAGAGCAAAGGATGAGCTTAATGTGCTCCCAGTAGCGGTGCTGCTGAGGAGACGTGTGGCTGCATTCTCTATTAGCTGCAGTTTCCCAAGTGTTCTGCTACTTGAGAGAAAAAAATTCAAGGCCTCAAAGAAATAATATCCTTTTAGGAAGTGTTCACACAGGCACATGGCAGCTGTACAGCCAGAAGACATTATCAAGGGGAAATCTCTCATACTTTTTCCATTAAGCACAATTCTTTTCTGCTGAAGCCTCGTCTTTTTAATTTAGCCTTGTATTATTTGACTTCAAAAGATGTAGTGACTAAACATGCTATGTTTTCTGTTCAGCACTTCTAATTTTTTCTAGTTAAATCTTTGGAAACATGAGAAGCAGGCTGAAGTGTCTGATGAAATTAATAGGTAAGGTTGTGGGTGGTTGTTTTTACTTAAGAATGATGTCACTGCTGCCTGTGTCATTGTTTTGCAGTGTGTGCTCCTTGGAGAGCTACAAATGGAAACACTCACACTGCCCAGCAGGATCACAAAGAATAAGTTATGAATGGCAGAAGAGTGAATGAGCGGCCTTCACAGTCATGATATATTAGGTAACTTCTCATTTTCACTATTGTTTTCACAAATTCTTGACATAAAACCACACAAATCTATAGAAGTAAATAGAGAGTCCTACCAAAGTCATTCCAGCAGCCAGTATTTCTTTGTATGTTTTGTTTCTTCTGACAGCAAAGTAAAAAACCCAAACCCATTATGTCCTAAGAATGCAGCCAGCTGTGCTGTCGGTACACTGGTTAGACAGAGGAAGGGAAAATTGTTGGTAATTTGAGTTATAAAATTCTGTCATATTTAGCACGTATATGCCAAATCAGTGTTTTTTCTACATTTGAAAGCATAGAACAAGTTCTTTTCAAGATACAGAAATATAAACTTCGAGTTACTGTACTTGTTATCTCCAACCAAGATGGAAAATATGTTGGAAATAGATGCAAATTGTGATTAATAGTCTGGAAAGAAAGAAAGAAACAAACAAAATCCCAGAGTTATCATTCTTACAGGCAAGAAATTTCTGAATTTAGATTTATGATTGCCTTTGGGTTAGGGAAAAACCAGCACTCGTTAACTAATGTAATGTTGCTGTTCAGCCTGTCATAGCTCACTACATTGACCAGCAGGCTGTTTGCTATTGAACTGGTGGCCTACCAAGCTCAGAAATCTAGAGTTTTATCTACCAGGTGACAAATGGTAATGGAAAGGAGATAGCCCTCAGAAGAAAAGCAGCTGATAGAGCTGAGGCAGCACTGACATGTTGGCAAACATGCTTGCAGTGAAAGTGAATTTAGGAACTGAACTGCAAGATTCTTCACTCATTCCTCAAACATGTCGTAGAAGTATAATTCAGCTCAATAATGTGGGTTTCTTTTCTTTTGCAGTCTTCATCAGTCTGCAGAGAGCAGATTTTAGAACACTATTCTTTGTCGTACAGTTTCTAATTTTGCTTTCTATTATAGAAAATAAAAATATAGTCTTGTTTCTACCACTCACACAATCCTGAAATACTGTGTACATCCATTAATCCTGACATCATGGTCATGTCTCAGTTTTGTGTTTAGAAGGAAGGTATTACTAACTTTATATTCCTCACAGGAGCATTTTTAGTTTACCTTTATTCTCCCTTGACACTTACACATTTTCTTCAAGTTCCTTTGAGTTTTGCCAGCTTCTCATTGAGATCACCTAAAGATAGGTAGAGATAAAACATACTCTGTTATCAAATAATTCTCCATAATAAAATAATCCAGAATAGTTGTATAGAGATTGACTTCTTCTGTCAGTCAGAAGATCATGAGGTGATTGAAAAATGAGAGGATACATGGTAAAAATAATAATAATAAAGAAAAGATAGACCTCTGAGGTGATGAAAACTCATGCTTGCGCTATTTGGTATTCACTGCCTTAGCTCACACTTCTGCTCTGTGCTGTCAGCCAGTAGCTCCTTTGCTCAAAGGTTTCCTTTTTTCCCCAGCTATGCATCTGTGAAAAGTTCTCCCCACTATAGCATTTTCGTTAATCTCAGCACTAATTTTGTAGCACTAAAAAGTTCATAATATGAAAAGGGAAGAATCTAGTAATAATGGTTTTTTAAAAAAATCTTGAATACAGGAAAGGCTCAAGCTTCTCACAGACTTAAGCACTTTTTAAGGGAGGTTCAGAGTTATCTGACTACATACTATTTTTTACCACAAATTCCAGGGGAACACCTGCAGTTAGAATGACTCCCATATATTACAAAAGTAAAAACAAAAAAAAAAAGTAGGTTTTGGTTTTGTATGTTTTTGATTGTGTGGTGTGGCTGGTAGCTTCAAGGAATGATGGAGAGAGAAGACCTGCTAGTCAACACTAGGGGATCTGCCAACCTCCCTGGTCCTGCCCAAACAAACCCCCTACACACTGTGGGAGGGGATAAAGTCCCAGTAAGTGGCTGGGGAAGTCCGTGTGTGGGTTTCTCCTGCCATGAGAAAAGGCAAACCCATCCATGGGATTGTCTTTGCTCAGGGACCGGGTTGTACCTGGTGGGTTATGAGGGAAGATGGAGGACAATGAAGAGCGAATTCTGCGAGGAGCAATGACAGTGTGACAGTGACCCCAGGCAGGCTGGTGTTGGTGCCCAACAATCAATTACCTCTCCTGCCCTGAGTATCCATCCCAACAGAACAGAGCCCAAGATCTGAAGGGATGGAAGGAGGCCATTAAACAAGATCTATGCTAGCGCGGGAGATAGTCAGATATGGGATCTGAGTGTGACATAAATGGTATGGAAGAAGGGGTGGAGTTTGTATTGGGTCTGACTGAGCTGGAGTTCATTTCCCCACAGCAGCCCTCACAGTGCTGTGCTTTGCATTGGCAGCTAGAAGGGTGTTGATAACACACCGGTGTTTCGGCTACTGCTGAGCACAGCACCGACACTGTAACATTCCTTGCTTAGCTGAGGGCAAGATCCTGGGAGGGGACC